>CAUYLG010039741.1:0-82600 GCA_963573385.1 Cacajao melanocephalus
TCATTAGCTCTTCTTGTTGCATTGATCCCAATTGCATAGCATTTCACAGGTTTAAGTAAAACACTGGTTGGCTGCTTGTTTGTTATTTTCATCCCTTATTCCTTCCTGTCTCCATTGTTAAGCACAATTATTGGCATAAAAGAAGTTTTTAATACTCATTTTTAGACTGCATGCTAGCCTGGGCAATAGAACAAGAATCCCGTTCTCTCTCCCTCTTTCTCTTCCTCTTTCTTTCTCTCTTAAATTCTTTTTTTTCTTTCTTTCACTCTTACTTTCTTTCCTCTCTTTTTCTTTCTTTCAAAAATAAAATAAAAATAAATAAATAAATTAGTTAATTAATTTAAAAAAAAACACTAAAGGGATCCTGGGAGGGGTGAAAAAGTAAGCAGATGAACGAGATAGGAATGGTTCATTCCACTTGGACCGGAAAGATGCAGAAGAACAAGTTGCAGCCGGATCCCGGCAAAGTTCTCCAGTTCTGCCCCCTCCACCCACGGCACAGCCACCTGGCCCTCTGTTTCCACAAGCCCCGGCCGCAGCCCGCTTCTCATGCAGAGCTCCCTCGGGCACCAAGGCACCACCCTGCCACCCCTGCTGCTGAAGCACAGGGCTGACCTGGCAGGCAGAGCGCTGCAGCTGGCACCCCCAGTCCTGGGCCAGCAACACAGACATGGCTCCCCAGCACATCCTGCTGAGGCAGGACTGGGGCCTGCAGGGTGTGGTGTGTGTGTGTGTGATGTGTGCATGTGCATGTGCTGCATACTATCTGCATGTGACTCAGTGTGTGTGCATGTGTGTTCAGATGTGTATGTGTATATGTGTGCGTGTGTATGTCTGTATTTTGGTGATGTGTATGTGTATATGTGTGTGTGTATGTCTGTATTTGGGTGATGTGTGTATGTGTATATGTGTGTGTGTGTATGTCTGTATTTGGGTGATGTGTGTATGTGTATATGTGTGCATGTGTGTATGTCTGTATTAGGGTGATGTGTGTGTGTATATGTGTGTGTGTATGTATTTGGGTGATGTGTATGTGTATATGTGTGTGTATGTATGTCTGTATTTGGGTGATGTGTGTATGTGTATATGTGTGCGTGTGTGTATGTCTGTATTCGGGTGATGTGTGTATATGTGTACATGTGTATGTGCATTTCTGTATATGTGTATGTGCATGTGTATCTGTGTGCCCGACATGTAGATAGAGGTATATGAAATCTGTGTGAACACATCAGCAAAGTCTCTTTTGCTGTAGAAGGTGACACAGTCATAGGTTTCAGAGATTAGGACCAGGACGTCTTTGGGAATCCACTGCCTACCCTGCCACAGAAGGTATTCCACAACCCCACCAGGTCATCCTGTCTCCCCTTTCTACGAACCAGAAAAAAACAAAACGACACTCACAGGTTCAGCTCTGCCCACAGATGCTTCCATCTACCCTAAGATCTTAACAAACTCTGTTACCAAGATGTACAAATCAGGTCATTTCATGCCCACGCCCAATCATCCAGCTTCCCTTGAGGAATCAAGGCCTGGCTCTGACGGCCACCGTCTTCCATGGGAGTAACTGGCTGGAATTCCCTGGGACTGCCCCTTTGAGGAGGCGTGGACCCTCCAGTTTGCCACAGACCTCACTGCTCCTTCATACGCCGTCCCTGAGAGCAGGAGTCCGCTGACATTTCCCACACACTTGCGCTTTCTCTTAAACTCCTGGTAGTGGAGTTAGGGAAGAGTGGGGCGTTTCTTGCATGCACAGCTCTATCCCAGGCACAAAGCAAGGTGGATGTGCTGGGCGGGTATTTCTTACCCAGGACTGAACCCTCCTTCCTGCTCCCAGCTGGGCCCCTGCAGGCATTGGTACCTGTGACCCCCACTCTGAGTGTCTGACTTTCCGTGTTCTTTGTCTGCTTTTCTAGTTTGACCAAGGAGCCTACGTTTTTAAGTCGTGGAATAAAACAGGGTTTACTGTTGCAGGTTGGACTGTATTCCCCTAAAGGTAGGCGGAGGTCCCACAAAAGCAGAACCTCAGAATGTGACGTATCTGGAGGCAAGGTCATCGCAGATGTCGTTGTTAAGATGAAATCACACTGGAGTAGGCTGGACCCCACTCCACAGAGACTCCATGTGGAGACAGAGGCGGAGACTGGAGCAATGCAACCGCAAACCCAGGGTCGCCACAACCAGGAAACTAGGAGGCTGGCAGGGACCTCCCCTGGGGCCTTCAGAGAGAACCTGGCCCTGCCAACAACTTGACTTTGGACTTCTTTTAACCTCTGGAATTGTGCAAGAATAAACGTTGCTTGTTTGAAGCCACCCGGCTTGTGGGCCTCCGTTACGACACTCCTGGGAAACTAACACGTCTAGTAAATAAAATTAGAGAGGTTTCTCTGCTTGAGCTGAAATGATTGCTAGCTCTGCAGGGACAATTCACAGACATCTGAAAACAAATGCTGTCCAAACCGTGGTAAACAGCCGTCTTTTATTTCGGCGAAAGCCTCTGGGCCAGTTTTCGTAGGTTGGAAGCAGTAAATCTCTCACTGGCAGAGATCTACAAGCAGCTACAAGCCAGCAGCTCACCTGCAGCAAAGCGCCTGGAGGCAGGTCCGTGCAGTGCCCACGTCCTGCATATCATTGTGCAGTTAAGCAGCTCCTGAACCAGGAACAGCTGCGCCAAGGCAGCTTCCCGGGCGATAAGAACTGTAGTTGACCTCCTGGCAGCACAAATGACTGAATAACGACGATTAAACGAAACACGGCAGTCTCCGTGTCTCAAAATGGCCATTTAAGCCTAAAAGAAATACGGTGTGTTT
The DNA here is from genome assembly GCA_963573385.1 of Cacajao melanocephalus. NCBI lineage: Eukaryota > Metazoa > Chordata > Mammalia > Primates > Pitheciidae > Cacajao > Cacajao melanocephalus. Next base: position 2,808 of record CAUYLG010039741.1, read on the forward strand.
ACTTTCCGAGCCTGGCCTTCCCTGGGTGTGCAGTGAGCCACTTCTAAAAGCTTATGGGCACACCTGCTACGAAAAACAGCTTACACTGGCTCGGTTGCCAGTCCTGGGGCATTTCAGAAGAATTGAGTCAGAAAGGTGTTTTCTGTGGATGACTCAAACGCTCCAGGTCTCTGGCAATTTGCTGCGTGAAATGGAGACTCAGGAGGCTCCGGCTCGGGCTTGGCCGCGTGCAGCTTCAGGGGTGACGGCACCTGGAGGCCAGCGGCCAGCCCAGTGCTTGGATGCTGCGGTGCAGCTCCGTGAGTGGCATGATACCCAGGCGGAAAGGGGTAGCTGGCTCCTGGGTCTTAGAGAAGAGGGTGAGAATATAACCAAGGATTGGTCTGAAAGCCAGACAGTGGAGAGTCAGCTTGGCTGTGAATCATGCCTGGTTTGAGCACGAAGATGGGCAGTGAAAACAAAGATGGGGAGGTAATAAAGTGGGGGGAGGTGAAGAGGAGGCTTAGGTCCCATCAGTGATAGTACCTCACAGCAAGACAATGCTCCCCAGCATGTGAACACGGGATCACTCCCTTCCCCTCCCCCACCTCCTTCCCTCCCCTCATCTTCTCTTCTCTTCTTTTTCTGAGATAGGGTCTCTGTCACCCAAGTGCTGGAGTGCAGTGGTACGATCATGGCTCACTGCAGCCTCAACCTCCCAGGCTCTGGTGATCCACCCATCTCTGCCTCCCGAGTAGCTAGGACTACGGGCGTGTGCCACCATGCCAGGCTATTTTTTTGTATTTTTTGTAGAGACGGGTTTTTTTTTTTTGCCATGTTGCCCAGGATAGTCTCGGACTCCCCGGTTCAAGCGATCTGCCTGCCTCAGCCTCCCAAAGTGCTAAGGGATTACAGGTGTGAGCCACTGCGTCTGGCCAAGGGATATCTGTTGAGATCTTCTTGCCCCAGAGCTCAATTTCGGAATCCAGTGTCACTAGTAAAACAGAAAATAAACGGGCTTTCTGTTTAATCTGGAGCGTGTCACCAGGGCAATCTTCCTCCAAAGAGACCTAGCTCAATGGGGCTCCTTCCCCAAGATCCCCACACATGCTCCTGGGAATCGATTTGTTTTTGTGTTGTCTGAAGTGTGTGTCAAGCCCTTGCATACTGTCTCTCTCTCTTTCTCTTTTTCTCTGTCTTAAATTGCCAGAAATGTTCGATTTGCCTAATGGAGAGTTTATTTCAGGCTCATCAAGTTAAAATGGATTCCGCTGGTGTGCACCCGGCCAGGCGCAGGGCAGGGCGGGCAGAACCAGCAGAGGGTCCACACTCAGTGTCCGAACATCGCATCAGTGTCTCGAGGGTGCTTGCTCAGCGTCTGAACATCACATCAGCATCCGGGGGGCCTCCACGTGTGGTCACGTGAACTCGGAGAACCAACCTGGCTGAGCACAGCCGACCTCGTCCGTGTCTTCCCCAAGGCGTCGTCCTCTGTGACTGGACATGAGGCTGGTGCATGATCAGGGCTCCGCGGAGGCACGACCAGCAGCAGGCAGACATAGACGATGCTGTGGATAGCAGTGTAAATATGCGTATGAAGAGATGGTCGACAGAGAAGGATTTGCTTGAAGGCTTTAGCTCACACCATTGTGGATGCTGGGAAGTCCAGAATCTGTAGGGCAGGCTGGTGGCTGGAGACTCAGGCAGGATTTCTATGAGGCCGAATTCTCCTCCTTCAGGAAACCTGTCTTCCCTCAGAAGGCCTTCCGTGGGCTGGGTGATGCACTCCCACATTCTCAGGGGCAAGCTCCTTTATTGACTGTAGGCATCAGCCACATCTCCCGAACACTTGCCCAGCAACCTGACATGAGGGTTTGGTTTCATCTCTGGGGACACGAAGCTTGGCCACAAAACTGACCACCACACACCAGCATTCTCAGAGGAGAGGCGGGAGACTCTGAGACGCTGCCTCCTTTGCCCGGGGTTGCGGAGCTGGTAAGCAACAGACGGGCTTGTGTGGGCAGGTCCCTGGATCTCACTGCCTGTGGCTCTGAACCAGCAGAGTGTGGAGTGCCTCTGCTCCCACTGACCCTGCGGTCCCGCCTGGGCCTCCACCATCACCGCCACCAGCACGCCCTCCTGCCAGGAACCACGTCCTCCTTCCTGAGAAGTTTCCTGTGGGTGGGAGGGATGGTGCCCCAGCACCGCCCCTCGCAGGGCAGACCACCCAGAAGGTTCTTCCAGCCCCTTTCTCCAAAGCCCTCCTGCCTCACTTAACCCGGCCCAGGCTAACTGGTGACTGTGGGAAGAGACGTTTCCAGCAGCACACTGTCTTGTAATCTGAGGGGCCCTGAGAAAAGGGGGCGCAGTGGCACTGCGGTCTCGGATCCACGCCAGAGGAAATGCATCTGTCCCTGTGTTTTCTGCAGACCCCACCCCCACCACCAGCCCCCCCGCTACCCCCCCTACCCCTGGAGTCCCCACAGGCTGTCTTGTTTCCAGTTGTGTTTATGGCAAACTCAGACCATAAAATGCCTGCCATTGTGAAAGATGGAAAGAGTCTTAGGAGAGAAATTTTCATCCCTGGCTTTTCAGCGGCGTTTCCCCAGTGGTAGAGGTGAATGGGAGGCACAAAGGGGCTGCCTGCAGAACTATTTTTCCCTCTGTGCCAAGGATAAAACGTGAAAAGTGTTTGCTGAAGCTGGAAAGGAAAGAGATACTGTGCAAATTGAATGTGCACAGCTCCTGAGGAAACGGCCTGCAGTGGGGGCTGTGGAATGCTGACCTCTCCAAATTCGCAAGTTAGAGAAAGACAGGTCACAGACTGCAAAAAATATGGCACCAGCCTGGCTTCGAACTTTCAGAGGGACAAGGGCATGCACGCCCCAGCCCTCACCCAGGGTGTAGGCCGTGGGGCTCCGGCACCCTTCTGGGCATCACTGCTGTGTGTCCCTGCCAGAATGTCTCCACCTTTCTGCCGCCTCCCTTCACTCTGGAAACCTGTCCATCAGGCCAGGGGACTGGGGGGCAGGAGGCCCACCCCTCCTACCTCCCAAGCCCAACCCCAAAACCGGATAAGCAGCCAGCTTGCACTCTGACCCAGAACTGAAGTGAGGATTAAGCTTGCTTTGTGTGTGCCGCAAACCAGACCCCAAATCTAGCCTCCTGCTCCAGGGCCAGGAATGGCAATCACTGAGCATTTTTGGAAAGCCAAATCAGAGCTAGATAGCTTTTCTAACATGTTATATTATGTTAGAGACTAAAAATGACACTGAGAAGGAAGCATAAATTGGAAATAACTGAAAAAATCTAAATGTCCAGTAACATTAGGGGATTCATTAAAAACTCGAATGCAATGGAATGTTGACAAGCCACCACGATGATCTCTTCAAAGAACGTTCCCTGCTAGGCAAAGATGCTCATAATATCTTCAGTGGGAAGTAAAGCAGGCCACGGAAAGGCACATACAGTAAGGTCCACTTACGAAATGATATGTCATCGTGGTGCTCAGGCTTTCAGAAAGAGACTGGAGGAGATGCACGGGGTCGCTGGGGCAGAGTCTGGGTGGCCGGCCTCCGGGAGAGTGTCACTGTCTCTCTACGCATGCGTATTTCATGTTTTACACATTTTACATAGTGAGTGTATATCTCCTATGCATAGATACATAATGAGTGTATCTATTATACAAATATCTCTACGCAGGCGTATTTCACGTTTTACGCATGTTATATAAGGAGTGTGTATTAATTCTGTGATCAGAAGGAAGTGTCTTTGTGTTTTGTTTGTGTACATGCGTATCCAGGCGGCGGGCATTATGGAAGGGGCTGCGGGGAAGGATCAGTTCTATTAGCGCCTCGGAAGGCAGTCGCAGGGCCACGGCTGGGAGGTGGCTTGGGGACCATGCTCTCCTGAGGTCTGGGTCCTCCAGAAGCTCAGCTGCCAGCCCCCTCAGTCTGGACTCCCACCCTCATCCTCAGAACTTCAGTGCATCCTGACGCTTTGTGCACACCTGGTTCCCGCTGTGACGCTGGCACCAGCCAGGCAGGTGGGACATGGGCTTCTGGTATGGCAGAGGGGAGCAGGAGCGATCTGTGCCATTCCCGGCACCTGTGGGCCCCAGAGGGAGGATGTGCAAGAGATGCTCAGGGCCCCAGAGGCCGACAGAGCGGCCTGGTTCAGGGCACCCCAGCACAGCTCCTGCTGTGAGCTCTTAGCCTGTTTTGTTTTTCTTTTTAGATGGAATTTCACTCTTGTTGCCCAGGCTGGAGTGCAGTGACACAATCTCGGCTCTCCACAACCTCCACATCCCGGGTTCAAGCAATTCTCCTGCCTCAGCCTCCCAAGAAGCTGGGATTGCAATCACACCTGACTAATTTTGTGTTTTTAGTAGAGACAGGGTTTCACCTTGTTGGTCAGGCTGGTCTCGAACTCCCAACCTCAGGTGATCTGCCCACCTCGGCCTCCCAAAGTGCTGGGATTGCAGGTGTGAGCCACCGCGCCCGGCCTCTTTTTTTAACCTACAACAGCTCAGAAGCCAAACTTTAGCTGTTTTCTTTGAAGGTTTTTTCCTTCACACCAAGAGCCAGAGCATAGCGAAGAACCTGAGTCTGGAGGCAGTGGGCACAGGCTGCTGCCCGGCTCGACCCTACCTCTGGGACCCCGGGCAGCCTGCTTGACTGCTCTGGCCTCAGTTTTCCGAACTGTGAAATGGGAACATTAATGACAGGATCGCCCTCTGGGAAGGGTGGGTAGGGTTAGAGAATCAGAATACCGGTAAGCGCTGGGTCATAAGTGGTGTCACCATAGCTAACATAAATGACAATGGACCAGCTGGTGCCTGCACACCCGGCCGTCTGTAATTCATCCCTGGGTGGGACAGCTACCCAACCCTGTTCAGGCTCGCAGAGAGATGCAGACCACTCCCTCTCCCCTACCAAAAAAAAAAAAAAAAAAAAAAGAGAGAGAGATACTTCGTGTCTTTAAAGAGGTAGTGTCTTCAGATGTCCAAGTCAAACAGAACAGAAAATTTAGGCCACGCTCCACCACCTGATGCTAGCATGCAGACCACGGTTCAAGGAAAGATGGGGGTCAGGGCAGAGACAGCCAAGGCTGGTTCTAGAGGAAGGGCAGGGCTGGGAGCTCAGTGGGGGCTTCGCTGTGCTGGAAGCAGAACCTCCCCTATGCTGGTGTCCCAGGACGGGCTTTTCATGACGTGTAGCGGCACTGACTTGCGGCCCCTCCAACCCTGGTTACAGCTATCGGTCACTACTTTGCCACACGTGGCTTTGGAAGGACCTGAGCGGGGACCTGTTTTACAAGCTGCTCTGAGTGAGCCCACATGAGCCCTAGAGTCAGTCCTGCCTTCTTGTTCCCAGCTTTAATACTGGCCTAGGGATCAGCAGAGCTGTTTCCCGTGTGTCCTCAGGGGCATGGCAGCTAGGCAGGAGGATCGCCACGCCTTACCCAGACACCTCCCTCCCTTCATCCGTGCAGATCCCGCAGCTACCGTGATGTCCTCCATGGCAAGAACAGGCCTCTCTGTCCCCAGTCAAGGTGCTGTCTGCTGCAGGCTGTGCCAGCCTCATGGTGCTGGGCTAAGAGGGGCATGCTTTGCATTAGAACGCCAGTCTCGGCAGAGCTGGAAAGCATCCTCACCCCGGCACACAGTCCTGTCTTCTCCAGGCAGAAACATGCAGCACCCACAGGACAGACCAGGCTTCACCCGAGCAGTGCCCTGGGGAAGGGACGACCTTGTCTCCTTCCCGCGTCATCCTTCAAATGGAACAGGATCCGAAGGCAACACCAGCAAATCGGGGCTGCCTGCCTGACCCGGGAGCATCAGTGCGGGTCTCCTGGCCCTTCCCCTGCAGCCTCAATCTGGCTAGGGCTCCGTTTCCTCCAGAACCAGAGGCTAAGTGGTTCTGGGGTTTGATGATTACCCTTGAAGACAAGGCTGTGCTGGGAGACCCAGCTGCTTAGTGGGATCTCAAAGGAGAGGGATGCTGGAAGAGGGAAGTTGATTATCATTAATATTACAGTTTTGGTGAAGTGCCCATGGCTGAGAGTCTGAAGCATCCAAGGGTGGAGATTTGGGCCCAGCATCACCACAGCTTCTAAGGCAAGCCGGAAACACCACATCTATATGGGGCATTTGCGTTCGCGGTCAGAAGCTAGAAGCAGTGCCCTCCTCCGCAGCAACCCCAGCTGCCCTGGGCCGGGGCACCTGCAGGGAAAACGCTTTCATGGTTTAGAACGTGGATGGGCTGCATCAATCCAGTGGGGCCGCCCTGCTCAGAGCCTGATGCAAACAACCCTGTTTGTGTTGGCTGATCTGCGCCTCCATCAGCCAGGGTGACTCACCTGCATTTCTCTTGGAGCAAGAACCAAAGGCCAAGTTCTGGTGAGAACCCTTTCACAGGTCCTAATCCAGTCATCTCCCAGGGCTTCGCAAGCAGTCATTAGGCTGAACAATCCCGACTGTCCGTATAATTACGCTCCTCACACACAGGGAAACTGAGGCCAAGAGACCTTCACTTTCTCAGTCCTGTCATCAGGCCAGCATCCAAACTCTCTTGTCTCATTGTCTAACCCAGACGCAGGGGCTGTTCTGGATGAACCGGGAAGTTTTCTACCAAGCCTGGCGTCTGGATCCGACATCACCTGCTGTCTACCACGCAGCCACGCAGGCCACAGAAGGGATGGTCGGGAGGGACAGTAGCGCGGGGCTGGCGGAGAACTGGATCCCGGCAGAAGTCCTGCTTCCAGGACCCGGCGGCCCCTCACCTGCAGCCAGACCTGTGCCCAGAGGGAGATTTTCGAGACGCTGAAAGCTCTGGTTTTTATGTGAAATATGATGATGTTTTAAAGTTCACTCACAAATTCAAATGTCTTTAAAACACTGCACAGTCCAAATGTGTCAGGTGTGGAGTGGATTCAGCCCTAAAGTAGTGAACATGGGGCAGGCGCAGTGGATCACGTCTGTAACCCCAGCACTTTGGGAGGCCGAGGTGGACAGATCACCTGGGCTCAGGAGTTCAAGACCACTCTGGGCAACATGGTGAAACCCTGTCTCTACTAAAATACAAAAAATTAGCTGGGCGTGATGGTGTGTGCCTATAGTCCCAGCTACTCAGGAGGATGAGGCATGAGAGTCACTTGAGCCCGGGAGGCAGAGGTTGCAGTGAGCTGAGATCAGGCCACTGCACTCCAGCTTGGGCTACAGAGTGAGACTTCATCTCAAAAAAAAAAAAAAAAAAAAAAAGAATCATTTATCTAGATCGGCACAGTCTACTAGAAATATAATGTGAACCACAGATGTGATTTAAATTTTCTGGTAGCTACTTTTAAAAAGTAAAGAGAAGCATGAAAAATGAATTGTGATAACATATTTTATTTAACTGGATGATCTGAAGGATTTCAATGTAGGATCATATGAAGATGACGACTGGGATGGTGAATCTCTGGGCTCCTGGGTGACCTCTCCCTGCCATGCATCTCCCTTTGGGCTGGCCTCACGGCAGGTGTGGAGCGACTGCTGGGGCCATCGCACGGGCCAGCCAGAGAGACCATCAGCTCCAGCACAGAAGCCACCCGGCTCACACCAGAACTCCACTCACCAAACCTGCACCTCACCTACCAGGGGGAGAACATTTTCAAATGTCCCTTGATTGCATGGGGCTTCTGGCCATATGCTGGGAGAAGCTGCTGAGTAATGGGGTCTCAAAGGAGGGGGATGTTGGAAGCAGGAAGTTGATTAACATTACAGTTTTGGTGGCGTGCCCATGGCTGAGAGTTCGAAACATCCAAGGGTAGCGATTTGTGCCTGACATCATCACAGCTTCTAAGGAAAGTCAGAAACACCACATCTACATGGAGCGTTTGTGCTGGAGCTCAGAAGCAAAGGTCCTTGGCCTTCGGTTCTTGCTCCAAGCTAGGTGAGTCACTCTGGCTGATGGAGGCGCAGACCCGCCGACGCAAACAGGGCTGCCTGCGGCAGGCTCCGGGCAGGGCAGCCCCACTGGATTGCCGCATCCTTTCTTCTTCATCATTGTTTTTCTTCTTCATTTCTAAAGTCGTTGCTGTCGCCCTCGTTGGCCTGAACTGTTTCAGTGGAACCCAAGTGGCATCTTGGCCTTCTCTCCACCTTCACCCCCTCCTCCAGAAGCTGCCAGCATCATCTTTGGAACCCGCATCTGATCTCGCCAGACACCAACGGCAGCCCAGCGGACCCTCTCCCCTCCCTGAGGGTGCCTCGGAGCTTCAAGACACTGCACCTTTGGGCGTGCCCGCCCCTCACCTGGCACACCTGCCACCTTTGCCCAGGCTGAGGAATTCCTGACCACCTTTCTAAGACTGTTAAATGTTGCCTCTTCTGGGAATTCTTCCCAGATAATCTTTTCCTACCCCACGCAGCAAAAAGAATCCCGCTTGCATTCTAAGCCCTCCACTGGAACACCTGGCTCACATGCACTCCCCACGCCTCTGAGTCAGGGTCATCTGAGTGCGCACTCTGCACTGCTGCTGGACCTCTGAGTCTATGTGAATTGTACGCTGAGGGCTGTGGTGCAAAGCCTGTGTAAGTGGTGGGGTGTTACAGCTTTTACCTGTTGTTCAGAGTCCTCATAACAACCTGACAACGTAGCTACAATTATTATCCTCGTTTTGCTGTTAAGGAAACTAAGACTTAGAGAGGCTCATCGACTTATCTACAGTCACACAGCTCCTAAGCAGTGAAGCCAGGATTCAAACCCAAGAAACTGAACCATTCTGTTGGGCCACCTCTGAATTCCTGCATGGCGACTTGTTAATATTCCAGCACCATGACAGCATGAGTGCTTCCTGGGCGGGTGCATCAACAAAGAACAACTGCACGGAGGCAGAGTCACAGCCTTACGGCCAGACCTATGCCTGGCTGCCTTGTCCTCATCCTTCAGCTCTCAGGGACGCGTCGCCTCCGCAAAGCCAGCCCTGACCACCCCGGTTAAGCAGTCAGCCTCCTGTGCACCACGGTCCACCCCTTTCCTCCTTTATCATCTCCACAGCATGCGGCAGTACCTGAACTTAGCCCCCTGCCAATCTGTCTATCCTACGCCTCCCCCGTTATGATATCCATCCTAGTGAGAACAGGTGCCAGCTGCGCAGGGTGGCTCATGCCTGTAATCCCAGCACTTTGGGAGGTCGGGGTGGGAGAACTGCTTGAACTTGGGAGGCAGAGGTTGCAGTGAGCCTAGATTGTGCCACTGCACTCCAGCCTGGGAGGCAGCGTGAGGCTCTGTCTCAAAACAAACAAACAAAAAACAAAACAAAAACAAAAAACAAAGGGAGAACAGGCGCCCTTTCTACTGGCCCGTGGCTATATACACCTGGAGTTCCTAACACAGTGCTCGCACAGAGATGACGCATGCTGTAGGCTGGGCGCTGTGGTTCACACCTGTAACCCCAGCACCTTGGGAAGCCGAGCCGGGCAGACCACTTGAGGTCAGGAGTTTGAGACCAGCCTGGCCAACATGGTGAAACCCCATCTCAACTAAAAATACAAAAATTAGTCAGGCATGATGGTGAGTGCCTATAATCCCAGCCACTCAGGAGGATGAGGTGGGAGAATCACTTGTACCTGGAATGTGAATATTGCAGTGAGCCGAGATCGCACCATTGCATTCATTCCAGCCTGGGCAACAAAGTGAGACTCCATCTCAAAAAAAAAAAAAAAAAAAGAGAGATTGTGTGTGCTGTAGGCTCGCTGAATGACTGAATGAAAGGGTAAATGAATGTGTCCCTGGCTCCTCTCAGATGCTGCCTTCTTCACCAGGTACTGACCTGTCCATCTGTCTGGACAGAGCTCTCAGGTCAGACAGCTGAGAGGTGGCATAGAGGCCACCAATATGTCACAGAGTTATAGCAAGAATGTGCAGCCAGGCTGAGAAATCTCCATAGGCACAAGAAAATGGAGTCGCTTACCTCAGTGACGAAACTCCTCACTCTAAAGCCAGCAAACATTTCTTATTAAGATCCAGATAGATAATAGGGCTGGGCATGGTGGCTGACGCCTGTAATCCCAGCACTCTGGGAGACCAAGGCAGGCAGATCCCGAGGTCAGGAGTTCAAGAGCAGCCTGGCCAACATAGTGAAACCCTGTCTCTACCAAAAATACAAAGAATTAGCTGGGCATGGTGGCGGACGCCTGTAATCCCAGCTACTCGGGAGGCTGAGGCAGAAGAATCACTTGAACCCGGGAGGCGAAGGTTGCAGTGAGCTGAGATGGCACCACTGCACTCCAGCCTGGGTGACACAGCGAGACTCCATCTCAAAAAAAAAAATAAAATAAATGTTTTAGACATTTGGGTCAGATGGTTTCTGTGGCCGCTACTCTATGGAGTAAGAAAGTGACCTGTGAACTGAAAATGAATGGGTGTGGCTGTGTGCCATGTGTGCCAATAAAACTTTATTTATGAAAACAGGCATTGGATCAGATCACAAGGCGTAGTTGCTGACTCCTAATGAAATAGCTTTCACGTCAATGAAAGAACTAAGTGGACATCTAGCACAGAGTTTAAATATTATACTGGAATAGAGGGTGGAGATATTGTATGCAAATAATGCAAATAATTTGTTGATGAGGGTGGAGACATTGTATGCAAATCACGTTTCCTAGTGCCTATTTCAAACCTACATAATTCCAGGCTGATTTTTGCATAGCAGTGCACATCACCGAGGGATTTTTCTGTATTTCTGTTGACCAGCTCAAGTGGCACTGACCTTCCACATCAGGGAAAATGTAGCTTACTATTAACATAGTCGGCCTGCTTTAAAATCGTATGTTTTTTCTAATTTTAAAAATTGGGGTGTAGGTGGCATGTATTCCGATTTTGGTCTAGTGAAAGTCTATGAATACTTGTCATATTATCCAACTCCAAATTCCCAGAATCTGGAATTCATATATAAGGCAGCTCTGTGGCATGTGTTGGTCTCACTGTCCCTCCCCTTGGCCCATGAGCCACTCAGGAACATGCTGCTCTCTTCTGACCCTCTCTGCACTGGGAGCTGGTGCTTCGATGTAGCAGGCACCCAACACAGGCACCAGGTCACCTGAGCCGAGCAGCTACCTCACCTCGAAGGTTGAGAAGGGGTTAGGAGAGCAGCGGGGACCTCAGTAGGACATCAGAAAGCACTTTTTTTTTTGAGACGGAGTCTCACTCTGTCGCCCAGGCTAGAATGCAGTGGTGTGATCTCGGCTCACTGCAACCTCCGCCTCCCGGGTTCAAGTGATTCTCCTGCCTCAGCCTCCCAAGTAGCTGGGATTACAAGCACTTGCCACCACACCCAGCTATTTTTTTTTTTTTTGGTAATTTTAGTAGAGACGGGGTTTTGCCATGTTGGCCAGGCGGTCTCAAACTCCTGAACTCAGGTGACCCACGTGCCTCGGCCTCCCAAAGTACTGGGATTACAGGCGTGAGCCACCGCGCCCGGCCAGAAAGCACTTTCTGATTATAAGGAATGTACAGCTGCAATGATAAGGAATATATAGCTGCGATTCTGATGATAAAGAATGTACAGTTCTTCAGTCTTTTCCCCTGGAAAAGTGTATGTTTGTCTGATAATAGCTAGTGTGGACTTAGTCCTTCAGGAAGCTGGAGGAAAGGGCAGCAGATATTCCTGGCATCCTTTCACACCTGGCGTCTAGGAAGTGAAATGTCTTCTACCCAGTGTGACCTGTGCCTTTTCTTTTTCCATGCACTTTACCAAGCATTTAAAATTCACGGTGACCGTGGTCTCGTCGCTTAATCAGCCACATCAAAAGCATTTTGCAATGACGGCGTTTTCCTCTATGAAACCTGAAGCTGTAAGTGGAGCTGCTATTACCCTGGTAATTAGGCCACTCCCTGGCCCAGTGGATACACATTCAAGCCATCAAAATATGGTGCAACAGGTGCCTTCCTAAGTGGGGCCCTGGTGGCCTGACTCCCGTGTTCCCCCGATACCTTATTCCACTTCCCACAGATTTGTGTGGAAGCTGGGGTGGGGGCTACCTGCTGCAGTCACGGAGGGGCAGACAGTGGCTTTGGGACCTCACCCTTCCAGTTTCAACCACATCTGTTCAGCAGCAGCTCACCCCAGCAAGCAGCTCACCAAATAGCCATGTGGTGACCAAAGAGACAGTTTCCAGGGGCACTCACTGGAGACATAGCAACCACAGTGACCCAACTGCTGCCACCCTGCTTATGTCGCCCAGCTCCAGGAGCACTGAAGTCCTCTGAGTGACAGAGGATGCCTGCCAGCCCCCGTCCTCCCCTGCCCACAGAGGCCCAGCTCTGCTCAGACGCCTGCCCTCCTCCACGCGCTCTAAGAGCCCCTCCCAGCTGGTCCACACCAACCCCACTAGTCTCCTGTGAGGCTGTTCTGGCCAATGAGATGGAACAGAAAGTCTGCTGTGGGGTTCCTGGGAATGGCTTCATGATTTAAAAAACAGCGCAGAGACACAGGACAGTGTGATTCCTCTTTTGTTCCACTGAACAGGCACTGCTTACGCATGCGATGGCAGGAGCGGAGGCAGCAATCATGAGGGCGAGAGGTAAGCAGATCCAGGCCAAGTCAACAGGCTGGAAATGGCACAGCAGAAAGAAGAAATGAATCCAGAGCCTCGATGAACTTCTGAGTGGCCAAAGAAACCAACCCTGGAACTGTGCCAGTTGTAGACTTCTTCGAGCAAACGAGATATCCCTTCACTGCTGAAGGCATGACCACTCAAGCCTTCTGTTACCTGCAGCCTGAAGCATTCTAACCTACAGAGAGCCCACTCCTGGATGTCCTAGATCTGGTTTGTAGGAATTACTCAGATGTAATGGCTTTGATCCATGAAATGATGGAGAAACACCTTTCCTGAGCAAAAAGGGGGAGAGGCACCAGCTCTCCCCCTCTCTTGTCCTAAACCCAGTGGCTTTAGCCCAAAGGGCAGAGGAAAAGGTTCGGAGCAGACCAAGCCCAGGAGCTTGAGCGCTGGATGCTGCCGCATTTAAATTCTGGGTGCCACCTGTCTATGAACAAGCGCAAACCCTAACCCACTTTATGGTTGCTTAGCAACCAGTGATCACCTTCTCCTGAACTGCAGTGCCCAACTTTACTTTTGGGGACCTTCTCTACCCGATTCTCAGTACAGTTTTCTCAGAGAGGTCTGACTTCCTCCTGGCTAATCAGGACACCCCCTCCCTCTGGAAACAGTGGATGGTTTAGAACTAGGCATGCCACCCGAGCCAGTCCAGTGAGACTCCACCTCGGTCCCTGCAGGGCTGTCTGCGAAGGGTGAAGCCAAGACAGCGAGAGGCAGAGCCAAGAGCTGAAGAACGACGAGCTTAAAAGCACAGCTGGATCCTGGGTTTTCAACTCCACGAGCCAGTGGGTTTCTCTCTCTCTTCTGTTTTTTCCGTCGCCAGGCGCCAGGCTGGAGGGCAGTGGCACTATCTTGGCTCACTGCAACCTCTGCCTCCTGGGTTCAAGCAATTCTCCTGCCTCAGCCTCCCGAGTAGCTGGGACTACATACGCACCACCACGCCCAGCTAATTTTTGTATTTTTAGTAGAGACGGGGTTTCACCATGTTGACCAGGATGGCCTCGATCTCTTGACCTCTCGATCCGCCCGCATCGGCCTCCCAAAGTTCTGGGATTACAGGTGTGAGCCCCCGTGCCCGGCCTCTCTCTTTCTTTTCATAACCCAGCGTAGCTTGGTCTTCTGCCCTACCTATTCAAAGGAATCTTAACTGATGCAGCTCCCCTGTGAGGGACGTGGACCCAGATGCTGGGAAGTACACTCAGCTTGTGCCCCTCTCAAGACTGTGTGTTAAGACTGAGACGCATTTCTTCTGTGTTAACATGGTAGATTGCGGTAGTGATGATGCAGTTTCCCATAAAATTCCTTATTTCCTCCCGGTAATGGAGCCCTCTTTCTTCTAGGGAGCTGCACCATGTAGTAGAGAAGAGGTTCCGTGACTCTTCCCTCCCACACCCTCCCACATACACACAACTAGAGTCCCACACCAAGGCCTGTCCAGTTGGAACTCATCCACCCAGAGCGGCGGGTTTAGAGGCAAGCCCACCAGCCCAAACGCCATTTGTGCTGCTCCACGGGACTTCTGCTGAAACGGATGGAGAAAAGGGTCTTTCTTAAAAGGATGGTCTCAGCTTGGCGTTGCTGGGGATGTGTTTGCCAAACTGGGGAAAGCCTTGACCAGAAGGACGCCACACAGAGGAAAGTGGGGCACAAATGTATATCCTCATTTTCCAGAGCCAGCCTCTGCCAAAGCATCCCCCTTTTCACTCCTAGACGCAGCAACCTTGCTTAGTGTAAGCCAGTTTGAGTTTGATTTTTATCACTTACTAACAAGACTCCTAACGAATGCATTCAGTAACAGATGCAATAACACCAGCCAAGATGAGCACTTGTGAGTGTCCCCGTGGTAGATTCCGTGATAGGCTTTTCTTTTCTCTCTCTTTTTTTTTTGAGACAGAGTGTCACTCTTGTTGCCTAGGCTGGAGTGCAATGGCACAATTTCAGATTATGGTAACCTCAGCCTCCTGGGTTCACGCAATTCTCCTGCCTCAGCCTCCAGAGTGGCTGGAGTTACAGGCATGCGCCACCACATACAGCTAATTTTATATTTTTAGTAGAGATGGGGTTTCTCCGTGTTAGTCGGGCCAGTCTGCAACCCCCGACCTCAGGTGATCCACCCACCACGGCCTCCCAGGGTGCTGGCATTACAGGCGTGAGCCACCGCACCCGGCCTGTTATAGGCTTTTCTCAGGAATAATCTCTTATTACCCATTGAGGGCACAGCTCCCATCTTACAGATGAGGAACAGATGTTCAAAAAAGGATCATAAGACATCCAAGGCCATCTACAAAGTAGCCATTAGCCCTTGTGAGAACTAGGAACGGTGCTCCTTCTCAGACCAGGCCTCTGAGGGGCACACGGTTAGGTGGAGGGGATCTCAAGGTCTGTGCACGTTAGAGGGAAGAGGGAGCCCTTCCTGAGGCAGACGCCAGACCCCGGCCAGGGTGCATGGCCCAGGAGTGGGGTGTGGGCTGGATTGCATCCCCCTAGCCCCAGGTAGCCAGGCACCTTGGTGCAGGCCACACACACACACCTGAAGCGCCCCCTGGCTCCCCCCAACCCAGATGACCTCATTCACATGCTGTGCAACTAGGCCTGGAATTTCAGTCCCCTCACCCCAAAGCCTCTCGATTGCTGAGTCAGTTACAGTCCAGTCAGAGAAACACAACTGTAACCAGATGTAAATATATTAAAAGAGGCATTGCAAGGAATTGGCTCATGTGATTCTGGGAGCTTGCAGCAAGTGCGAAGTCTGAAAAGGAAGCTGGAAATTCCCGGCAGGAGGTGATGCTTCAGTCCAGAGGCAAAGCTCCATCCTCCGAAATCCCAGCTCTGCTCTCAAGGCCTTTCAGCTCATTGGACGAGACCTGCCCACATTCTTGAGGATGATCTCCTCTACTAAAAGCCGACTGATCGTAGATGTTAATAGAATCCAAAGACCTTCCCAGCAGTACCTGGGTTCACGTTCGACAGACTCACTGGGGACTGTCACCCGGCAGAGTTGACACATAATGAATGCAGATGGTCTCACCACTCAGATTCCTCTCCAGGAGTCTCCAGGCCTCATCTTCTGGAGTGGAACATGGTCTTGACTCACCTGGTGGGTCCTCTTCACCCTGCCTGCCCCAGCATCATCAGCGGCCCCCTTTACACTTTCA
Organism: Cacajao melanocephalus; assembly: GCA_963573385.1. Classification (NCBI taxonomy): domain Eukaryota; kingdom Metazoa; phylum Chordata; class Mammalia; order Primates; family Pitheciidae; genus Cacajao; species Cacajao melanocephalus. The sequence goes on from CAUYLG010039741.1 coordinate 18,546, forward strand.
AGAATGCCTGGTTTGCACTGTGGAAGACAGCGTGGCAATTCCTCAAAGACCTAGAGGCAGAAATACCATTCAACCCAGCAATCCCATTACCAGGTATATACCCAAAGGAATATAAATCATTCTTCCATGAAGACGCACATGAATGCTAACTGCAGCACTGGTTATGGCAGCGAACACATGTACCCAACCCAAGTGCCCATCAGTGATAGACTGGGTAAGGAAACACGGCACACATACACCATGAAATACACATGCACCGTGGAATATTAGGCAGCCATTAAAAGGAACGAGATAATGTCCTTTGAAGGGACATGGATGGAGCTGGAGGCCATTATCTTAACAAACTAACACAGGAACAGAAAACCAAACACTGCATGTTCTCACTTATAAGTGGAAGCTGAATGCTGAGAACACACGGACATCTGGAGGGGAAGGACACACACTGGGGTCTGCCAGGGAGAACAGGGGCTGGGAGGACGGAGATTATCAGGAAGAACAGCTAATGGATGCTGTGCTTAATACCTGGGTGATGGGATGATCTGTGCAGCAAACCACCACAGCACACGTTTACCTGTGTCACAAACCTGCACCTCCGGGACAGGTACCCCTCAATTTAAAATAAAAGTTAGAAATTCAAAAAATGGAAAATAAAAAAGAATGCCTAGGTTGGACCATAAGTGGCATGAGATGTTAGTCGCAGATAACTAAGCCCTGTCGCTTCCCCGTGCCCTGCAGAGACTGCAAAATCCACCCTTTCCGGCTTCTGCCATCTTTGGAGCTCTGGTTTCTTCTGCCTCTATGGCCAGACAAGCACAGACAGCAGGAGGGCGGGGTGAGGGCTTGGCTGGAGGGTCTTTCTCATGTTTCCCAGCTGTGTGTGTGTGGCCTAACTTTAGCTTTCTTATCTGTAGAATGGAGACAACAATAGCCCAACCATGTGGGGCTGTAGCTAGACAAAACCAGATGAAAAAAAGAACAGGAGCCCCTAAACGGCTCTGAACAGTGCCTGGCCTGCAGCGAGCATGCAGTCAACAGGAGCCAGCCTTCCAATCAGGAGGCCCACGATGCTTCCCTCGTCCTCCAGCGACTGCCCGTCCTGCACCTGCCCAGCCACAGGCCTCCTTAAAGACCTAGAGGCAGAAATACCATTCGACCCAGCAATCCCATTGCGGGATATCTACCCAAAGGAACATAGATCATTCCACCATAAGGACACATGCACACGAATGCTCGTTGCGGCACTAGTCACAGTAGCAAAGACGTGGAGTCAACCCAAGTGCCCACCCATGATAAACTGCATAAAGAAAACATGGCACACATACACCATGGAATACTACACAGATATTAAAAGGAATGAGATCATGTCCTTTGCAAGGACATGGATGGAGCTAGAGGCCATTATCCTCAGCAAACTAACACTAAGGATAATTGGGTGAAGGACGCAATCCCACAAGGCGCTGTCCCTTGCACGGCCTCGGCAGAGGAACTGAGAGCATTGGAGCCCTGGGACTCCTCCTGTTTTCCATGTCCCTCCTCGGTGCATACGTGGGTCAGGTGCAAGCTCCACCCCTCCCAGCTCTGGAGATGGCAGGGCCGGGTGTGTGCTGTGTCAGTGCAGGATGAGTCATTCATTGAATTATTGAAGAAACACACATGGACACTGCCCTTGAACTGGGACCACATGGAGGCTCCTGTTTGGTTCCTGCCTTTACGTAAGTAGCTCTCACTCTAGGGGGAAGCAGATGCGCAGAAGAACGGATGCAATGCCTCACCCCCAGGGCTCTGCACAGTGAAGGAGGGAAAGCCCGGAGAATTTCTGGCCAATTCCAGTGAACCCAACCCCAGTGAAACTCGGTATCCGAGGTGGTCACGGAGAGAAGCCACCTGCTGCTTCCTGCACAAGCACAGCTGCAAGGGGCTAAAACTGCAAGGCTGGCACTGCCATGCTGATGTCTTGGGATCCATGGGGCTCACGTCAAGGCTGTGCTCCCAGGCTGAGCTCAGGAGGAAGACCAACATGCCGTCTTTGCTTGACTCACACTCAGTGGGCAACCTTGAAACCAAAACACTGGCTTTCCCTGCCTTCTCGGCCAGAAGGCCCACTCCCGGGCCCAGGAGAGAGAAGCAAACATCCTTGGCACAGGCCGTAGGCCCCACGGGCAAAGTGGGGAAAGTGTGCTCTCTGACCCCACGCGGGCTGGGTTGAAAATCGAGCCCTGCCATTGACTGGCTGTGTGTCCCAGAACCTCCGTGTCCTCCTCTCTGAAGCGGGACGACTATGGTTCAGGCCCGAGAGAGGATTCAAGGTCATGACACCGGGAGAACCCTTATCAAAAGGCCTCGCCGTCTTTGGGCTTCCCAGGGCCATCAATTGGGTGGCTTAAAACTACAGAAATTTATTCTCACGCAGTCCTGGAGGCCAGAAGTCCAGACATCTGCAGGGCTGCGCTCCCTCCAAACACTCCAGAGGAGGCTCCTGCTGCCTCTGCCGGCTTCTGGCGGCTGCAGGCATTCCTTGGCTTGTGGCCACATCACTCCAGTCTCGGCGTGGTCTTCTCTCTTATCTTAAATCCCCCTCTATCTTTCTCTTAGGACATCACTAGTCATTGGATTTCAAGCCCAGCCGGATAACTCAGGGTAGTGTCCTCTCAAGATCCTTAACATGATACATCTGCAGAGACATCACATAGAGCTTTTGTCAAATGAGATCACACCCGCAGGTTCCCAGGATCAGGACGTGAGCACGTCTTCCCGACGAACACCATTTAACTGGCTAGAAGCACTCCGCGAACGGCTCTCAGAAACGGGTCTCTGAGGACAGCAGCTGTTACAATGGTCAGTTCTCCGCCCGTCTCTACCCTCCCTAATTCTAGGGAGAAACGTCATTTACTCCACAAACCCTAGGACCCCCTGAACCTAGCTGAGGTCATTCCTGCATAGAATTTCAGAAGGCTTACAAGTAAAGCTGCACAAATGCATAGATAATGGAAAGTCAGAGTGGGTGCCAGCTTTTTGCAGTTGGTCTTGGTGGTATTTTTTCTCTCTTTGGGAAAACAGCAGGATGGGGTAGAAGAATAAGTTCACCATCAGAATGGACAGTCATGGACTCTGGGCCCAGGCTTGCTGGCAGCTCTCTCAGCAGAACCCAACCCGGGCTGACCATGGCCTCTTCTGCCTCCAGGGTCCAGGCCACCATCCTGTCTCCTCTGAAGCACTGTGGCTGCCTCCTGTTTCTCTGCTGCACTCTGCCCCTGCTACCATGTGTCCTTGACACAGCAGCCAGAAGGGTCCTGGGAAGACTGAAGTCAGAGTGTGGCTTTCCTCTCTCTCCAGAACCCTTTGTGGCTCCCCATTTCACTCAGAGTCAAAATCAAAAGGCCTACAGAGGTCATCATGGCCCAAATTCTTTCCCTCCCACTACCCCTCTGCACACCTCTTCTGCCACCTACCTTCTGATGCTGGCCCCCACACCCTGTCTTTCAACCACTGGCCCCCTTGTCCTTCCCCAAAAAACCCAGGTACAGTGGTATCTCAGGGCCGTAGCACCGTCAGACATCCCAGTGTCCCAGCAGGCGCTTCCAGAAGCGCCCCCAGGTCTTTGCACCCACTCCTGCTCAACGATCTCCTTCTCCTCAAGGCCTTCCCTGCCCATCCTGCTGAAAACTGCAACCCCCACTCCCAGCCCTCCAGACAGCACTCAGCTGCTCACCCACTCCACAGCCACTCACCGTGGAACACGCTCTACCACACATAGGTGCAGCCCCTGCCCATCGCCTCCTCCCACAGGAAGGTGAATGCCAGGAAGGTGGAGAGTCTGTCCGTCCATGCCCTGCTGTACTTGAACCATCTGGCACAGCAAGCACACTCAGCGCCGTACTTATTAGAAGGGAGCAGAAAACAGCTGTGGTGGGACTGACTTCCTGGCGGAGGAGGAAAGAAAATAAACACATAGACAGGTAAGACCATCGATGGGCGGAAAAAGGGCAACAAATAAAATAAGGGCAAGGCGGCTCCAGGACAGGGGGCAAGGGTGGGGGACGTGAGGAGGAGGGAGCCTAGCGGACGCATCAGCCACAAGCAGGCATCCGTCAGCCACGAGGAGGCCGGGGACGCAGCGTCCGAATGGGTCAGCTCTGAAAGCTAATGACTGTGCCTGCAGGTGTGTGTGCGTATGCATGAACTGGAAACACAGCTCCAAAATTAGATTCTGTGTGTGTGTGTGTGTGTGTGTGTGTGTGTGTGTGTGTGAGTGTATGTGTATATATGTATATACACATACAGACACGTATGTGTACACATATATAATCTATATCTATATATAGCTACGTAAACTACAGATATGTGTATAGTATATATACACACACACACATATATATGTGCACATATATAATCTATGTATCAGAGACAGAGAGAGATGTCAGCAGATGGACAGACGTTTGTCCGAAGGGGAGAGAGTAGACACTTGTCAGAAGGGGAGACAGTGTCTTTATTCTGTTTCTCAGCGGCAAGGGCAGTGGGCGAGCCCTTCCCCAGTCTTACCTTATGAAACTAGGGTGACCGGCATTTGGGGATAGCAAAACGATCTTTCCTACCCTATTTTGGGCCTCAGGGAAAAATGAAATAGTGCATGTAAACTGTCATTTGGGGTGAGGGGAGCAGAGTACACAGCTATTCGAACCACAGTTTCTCCTCATGCTATCACATATGAGGCTGGAACCCAGATGATCTCCGGAAGGCTGCAGAAAGTCAAACGGAGTTTCAGATCCACGCTGGAAGAACAGAGAAAGGCTTCAGAAGGGCTCCGGGTGGCATCTGCTGTGGATTCAGCAGAGGAGCTGCCCTGGACACGGGGCCTGCGGGGGCTTAGCCCGGGATTTCAGGCTCTGCTTCGCCTGCTTCTCTCAGGGAAGACACTGTCCGCTGCTCACTCCTGGTTAAATTCAAGGAAGAAGCAACAACCTTGTTAGCAGCTCCACAGAGAAGAAAAAGACTTGTCAGCGAGGCTGTTAGTCCACCATCTTGCCTTCTGGCAGTGAAGACAAATGAAGAATTTAACAAAGAAAAGTCAACTAACCAGAAAGTTTACAGAGCAGTGAATCCCACAGGACCAGCATCATGGGCCCCACTCGGTTCTCAGAGCTTACTGAGTTATCTCATTAATCCCCACCCCAAACCTGATAAAGTAGGTGTCACTGTTCCCCTTTTACAGCAGAGGAAACAGAAAGACTCTCAGAGAGGTTAAGTAACTTGCCTGGGGTCACACAGCTGAGGATGTGGGTAAACCAACACACATTAATCCCTCCCACCTTGCTTCTTCCACTGTTTCCTCCCTGTTTGTGGCTGAAAAGACTCCCTTCAAACACCGTCACGGGGATATCAACATGATAGGGAAGTGGCAGCCTCAACCCAGGCCAGGCGTAACTGAACAAAGCCATAAGCCATGACTTGATCTCCACCTGGCTATGGACAGACGGCAGAATGGGATTCATCATAAGTACCCACTGTGCCAGCATCTCCGGAGAGGCAGGTGGAGAGGCAGGCAGCCAGGAGGAGGTACCTGGGCCCCTGGCAGAGTGGAATGCTGTTGGCTCCACCCCCAGAAGCCCCTGGTCTGGGTCTAGTGACTGGGACTCCCCGGCCCCAGTTCCTCATCTCTGAAATGGAAATCTTCTCTGGATTGGCTTCCTGGGGTACCTGTGAGGCGGCAGTGAGCGGCTCCCTATTACAGCTGAAGGCAGCCCATGTCAAATGCTCAGCCAGCTTTGCCTCGTGAGTGGTACGTGATTATGGGCTTGTATTACTGTGCTCCTGATGCTGTCATGTCCCGGAACTCCTGCCCACAAATGTCACATTCTCTCCTATTGCATTCTCTCCTTCCACGTGTATTTCAACAATAGCAGCAGCTACTCTTCGCTGAGCAGATTTCGTGCGTGGTATTGCTATCAATGCTTCCGAGTGTGTTATGACATCCTCCTCACTGTGCCCTGGGAAGTGTGCACTCCGCTGGCCCCATTTTGCAGATGAGAAAACTGAGGCAAAGCGGTTAGAAGCAGCACATTCGAGGTCACAGGGTCTTTTCCTCTCCTGCTCACCACCGTGGTGTGGGGCTGCTCCTGTGTGTGGCGAGTGGCTTCAGATTCCGAGCCCACCTAAGGTGAAAAGCGGGAGCAGGGGTCCTTCTCACTTCCCTGTGAGGCAGAGCCAGGCTCATGGGTGTCACCTGTGAGCTTTGTCCCTGAAGGGACAGTTTCTCTGTCATCTTTGCCTCCTCCGTCACCTATGCAGGGGCCGCAGGCCTGTGATGAGCTGACCTACTCAGCTCCCAGGACGGGCAACACAAAGCGTCCCAGGGTGCAGGAGGAAAGCCGAAAGGAAACAGATGGGAAGGTGAGGAATTAAATCAGCATGTCCCAAACAGCTAAGAGAGGGGACACGGAGCAAAGTAATGAAAGCAAAGCATGAAGTGTCAACTCATAGAGCGGGCATGCGCTTCAGAGAAACGTCCACTCCGGCCGTTCAGGACGCGAGCACAGACCGAAACAGCACATGTGCTTCTGTGTCGTGTTTCTGCAATTCTGTGGAGTTTCTTTTCTCACATAATTCCTCAAAAAACAGCCCAGTGCAGAGTCACAGGTGGAAGTTCTGTGAACAGGCGCCAGCTCTGCCCCAGGTGAAGGGGCAATCTGTTTGCATTTCGGAGCAGGCAGGCGAAGCCCTCCTGTATTTTAAACAGGTAACGTCCTTGTCATGTGAGAGCACTCAGCTAGAAGGCTGGCCTTGTCTCTAAAACAGTAAACAAAGTATGATTATGTTTGTTGTTGTTGCAGTTGTTACTGAGATGAAAAAGAAACCTGTGTCTTTAAATGAGGAGGGGCCGCGTGAGGAGGCCTGGGCAGCAAAAAGGCTAATACACTGTGGAAGAGAAGGAGTTTAATCTAATTTAGTTGGAGGGTGTCTGTCTGCAGTGTTGTTTTTTGGAGTGTGGGAATAGAGGCGGGAAGCTGCCCCCTTGAATGGTGCCTCCTGAGCCAGAAGCAGTGGGGAGCCCGTCGACGCCAGCGATCCAAAGCCCGGCCTTGAAAGAGGATTAAATCAATGCTCTGATTTGCAATTCACACTAATGCACCCCGTGGAACCTTTGGTAATATTTCAAACCACATTTCAAGGGGAGTGGCCTTAAAATAGCTGCCTGAATCATGCTGGAGCCACCTTGGACACCCCACTCATCCTCCTTAGGATGGGGGTGCTTTGGGGCTCACTTCTCACCTTCCCCCAGCCCTCCACATCTCACTGCCAGCGTTTCCAGGCGGAGTTAAAACTTTCGTGCCTGTTGAATTCACTGCAACTTCCATGGCCCTTCTGGTGGTACAAATTGGGTTTTATTTTCCAAGTATCATTTCAAATCACTAAAGGTATTTTCCCTGAAGAAAAAGATGGGGGCACGCCACGGGAAGCATGCCTACTTGATCAGAAAACATAATTTTCTGTGCATGTTTTTCATCTGATCAGTTTCTGCAGAAACTTGATACTAGATGAGGTCAGGGAAAATCAAGCCTATTCACATCAGACTTCTCTGCAGGCAAAGCAACTTTTTATTATTGGTAAATAGATCAGTTGTCATCCGTATACTGAAGGTAGAATTGGAAACGTCCCTGACTAAATACAAATATTGGTGACGTGAGAAGAAACGCAAGAATCACTGAAGTGGATCCTCACACTTCAATGTGCCAAGAGAGATCGCTGAAGCAGCTGCTACCGAAGGAAAAGGTGGCACGGCAGCCTGAAACACTTTTCATCTCAAAATTCGCCATCACGACTTTATTTCTATTTATGAGCTTTCTTCATATTCCACGAGTTTACTCTTGCAATTAGCTTGTAACATGCTAAGCTTATGGTTTAATTTCTTTCTATTGCTGAAAGACTCAGTACTTTTTTTTATCTTAAAGAGATTATTTGGGTTTTCTCTAATCCCATTTCAGAAAACCTCGCACAGTGCTTATAATTTCCATTGACTAATACATAAGAAGAAAAGATACAACTTTGATTTTTAGCAACATCCGTGTCAAAGTACTTTATACTTTTGACTCCCTGAGTTTAAATGGAATGAAACCGGGCCTCTCTTTCAATTTCCCTCCACCTCCAAAAATATTTAGTTCAAAACACTGCCTGACTCCTGAAATATTCTCTTTCAAAAACCTCAGACTTACCCCGGTGAACTTTTGCAAGAACTTGAAGGTAGATAATGTTGACGGATAGCTTTCCGACAGACAGACAGTTTTAGGTGGCTGGGGGTAAAAGCATATTCCTTGTCTCTGCACGTTATGTGAAATCATGTTTAATTATAAAGTTTCATTAAAAACCTTTGCTCAAAATTTTAGAGGCCTAATAAGATTTCCATTAATTTAAACATATCACTATTCCCACGACAGCTCCAAAGCTTTCTTTTCCTTCTTTCATCCATGGTTAAATATGTAAATAAAATGTCTAAAGTCATTCTTCAAAGAAGACAAAAGAAAAAAGAGCTGAGGGAAAGACAGCCATAAAATTCCTCCCAATTCTCCATAACATTTGCCAGAGGGGGGTCGGTTGCCAGCCAGGGCTGAGCAGCGGGGGACCCGGCTGCTCCTTAGACTCACACATCTCAAATCCCACACACAGGAAAAAAAATAAAATATCTTTTCAGCTGGGGCCATCAAAAGAGCCTTTTCATTTATTAGTTACAGACTTATCTTCCAGTTGCTGGTTTCTCAGAACCCTCAATTTTCTATAATAAAGTCTATTTGTTGGTTTCCATCTCAGCTGGACAGGGCCAAGCACTTCTGCAGACATTTTTAGAAAACACGAGAGAAAAAGGCAATCTGAAGTGGTTATAAAATAATGGGCCTGAACACGGCTGAATTAAAACAGCACAGAAAAGATCAATTAGGAGGCACTTTCCCGCACAGCTCACACCCAGCTCCTGGCGTTTGGCTCCCACTCTTGCACTAAATATTTCCAACAGTTGCTGAGGGACAGACACTAAAAAGAGAAAGAAGGAAAACGGGGCCCAGGAAGGACCTTTGCAAGGAAAATTCTAGAAAAGCCAGGTGATTTCCGGTGAATCAATTTTAATTTAAAAGTTCTAAAAATTAATCACTAGACCAAAAAAGAAAAAGAAAAAAAAAACTATCATAATAATAATGGCAGTCTTTTCAAAATAAAATCATGCGATTTTTTCACTCGGGAAATAACACACATGAAGGTGGTGTTCCAACTGTCCGGAGTTTCTACCTTCTTTATCACTTTCTCCCTCACCCGGATTTCCTCCAGCACCCCCCAGTGAGCCCCGGGCACCCAGGGACAGGGACTCGGGGGTGGGTACCTGAACCTGCCTAATTAATTCTGGGATCCTGGGCGAGCAGATACCTGTGGAGCAGATGAATGAGTGAGTGGAAAGGTGAGATTTCCCCAACTTTCTTAGAGATGTAAAAATTGTAGGGCTTGTTTTAATTAAAAACCAATACTCTCTGAGGAAGTGCCCCACTTCGGCACCGCGAGAAGAAAGCTGGTCGGTGAGGGGGGCAGTTCCTGGCAGGCCCCTCCTTCCCGGGCGCTTCCCTGGGAGAGCTCGCCCTGAGTACAGCGTCCCCACCGCGGGGGCCGGGAAGCCCCCGCACGGCTTCCAGTGACGTCTGCACACCCCACCCTGCTCCCTGGAATCCAACTGGAACCAGGAGGGGGGAAACAAGGCCGGTGGACGCGGGGCTCGCGCCCACGACCTCTCCAGCCACCCCCCCACCCCCTCCCCGCGCCGGAGGTAGCGGGAGATTGCACACGTGGGCCTGGGAGTTTCTAAACTTTAGAAGATCAGTACCTGGAGAGACCCTGGGAGGAGAGGGCTGGCCGCCTCCTAGGGGTGCTGTTTAAGGGTCAACGCAGGACGCCGCGGGAAGCACCTGGCGCATCCCTGGGAACCGTGGGGCTTGGGGGTGGGAGCCCCCCGCGAACGCCCCGGGCGAGGGAAGGGAATGGGGAAGAGACGTTGTGTCCTAAGTGACCTGGTCACAGACCCGCCCGAATCCGGGGGTGTAGGGGGTGAGCTCAGAGGGCCAGCCCAGGGCGCTCTTTTTCTCCACTTTCCAGGAACACCAAGCTGCGCGCGCTTCCGCGGGAGCGGGGATCCCACGGGCAGGCGCCAGCGCGGTCCTCCCACGACCCACCCCACCGCACTCCGCGTCCTCCGCGGGGCTGCAGCCAAGGAGGGCGCTGGCCCGGCACATCACTCGCCAAGTCACATCGATACCCACGAGCGAACGACTTCCTATAATAAATAAACTCCGCCGCCGAAAGGCATCTCCAGCCCTGCTGGCGCGAGGCCCCGGCTCTGCGGCTTCGGCGGAGGCGGGGGTCGCCGCGGTTCAGGCCAACCCCCCACTTCCCGAGGGGCGGGAGGAGGGCGGTGTGAAAAGTCCCGGGACGTTCCCGCCCCTCCCCCTCCCCGCCTTCCCCGAGGAGACCTCGGACAAGTGGCCCCAAAATCCGGATTCCCAGGGCCCCTCCCCCTCCCCTGAGCTCGCCGCTTTGAAATTTCAAAGAAAACCCCTCCTCGGAGCCCGGAGCCCGGAGCCCGGGCTGGTAGCCGCTCCCCAACCCCGGGCGACGCGGGCAGGTTTACGAGCGAGGGGCCACTTTATGGCCCGGGCCATAAAACGCAAATCCCACCTCTGTTTGAAAGCGCCCTCCGCGCGGGACTCACCATAAAAGGAAGAGGAGATGCGCCCCCGCCCCCTCCTCCCGCCGGCCCCGAACTCCCCGTAACCTCGGCGTTCTCGGGGTGCCGGGGACAGTCCCGGGGGCCGCCGGCGGAGAGGGAAGGCGGCGAGAGGCAAAGTTAGAGGCCGGGCAGAGGGAGGGCCAGGGGAGACGGCGGGCGGGACGGCCAGGGAGGGTCGCAGAGCCCAGAGCCCCGCGCGCCAGGCGGGCGGTCCCGGGGACGGCGGGCGACGCGGGCGGGACGAGAGCGGCGCCCCCCGCGGGCTGCGGCCGGGCTGCGGGCCGAGGGGTCGGGGGCCCGGGAGCCGGCGGGGCGGCGGGGAGGCGGAGGCTGCCCGGGGCCGCGGCGCTTTCTCATGCAAAGCAGCGGCGGGGCGGGGCGCGCGGGGCGGGGCGGGGCCTGTCGGCGCTCGGCTTTTCTGCCCCTCTTCGCCTTTTTGCGAGTCTTCTCATCCCGGGACGCAAACCTCGAAACAGCTGCCGGCGGGGCCCGGCCGAGGCCGGCGCAGGCAGGGAGGAGCCGCCCGGGCCGCGGGGGCGCCGCGAGCTGGCCCGGCCTCGGTGCGCCCTCTCCGCCCGCTCCAGACGCGCCGCCCGGGCGCCCGGAGAAGAGGCCAAAGTTTGCCGCGGCAGTGAGTCGAAGCCCGCGCCGGGCCGCTGCGCGGGGAGCTCCGGGGGCTTCCCTCGCTTCCCGGTATTGTTTGCAAACTTTGCTCCTCTCCGCCGCGGCCCTCAACTCGGCGGAGGCCGGGCGCGGGGAGCCGAGCCGGGGGGCGCCGTGCGCGGCGCTCGGGCCAGGCTGGGCGGGCATGGGCGGGGGCCCGAGCAGGGGTGCGGAGCCGGGGCCAGCGGCCGTCCGCGCCCGGGAGCGGCGGCGCTGAGGGGCGCGGGGCCCCCCGCGAGGACACTCCCGACGCCAGCAGCATGCAGCGCCCGGGCCCCCAGCTGTGGCTGGTCCTGCAGGTACTGCGTGCGTGCGCCGCCATCAGCTCCATGGACATGGAGCGCCCGGGCGACGGCAAGTGCCAGCCGGTCGAGATCCCCATGTGCAAGGACATCGGCTACAACACGACCCGCATGCCCAACCTGATGGGCCACGAGAACCAGCGCGAGGCGGCCATCCAGCTGCACGAGTTCGCGCCGCTGGTGGAGTACGGCTGCCACGGCCACCTCCGCTTCTTTCTGTGCTCGCTGTACGCGCCCATGTGCACCGAGCAGGTCTCCACGCCCATCCCCGCCTGCCGGGTCATGTGCGAGCAGGCCCGGCTGAAGTGCTCCCCGATCATGGAGCAGTTCAACTTCAAGTGGCCAGACTCGCTGGACTGCCGGAAGCTCCCCAACAAGAACGACCCCAACTACCTGTGCATGGAGGCGCCCAACAACGGCTCGGACGAGCCCGCCCGCGGCCCGGGCCTGTTCCCGCCGCTGTTCCGGCCGCAGCGGCCCCACGGCGCGCAGGAGCACCCGCTGAAGGACGGGGCGCCTGGGCGCGGCGGCTGCGACAACCCGGGCAAGTTCCACCACGTGGAGAAGAGCGCGTCGTGTGCGCCGCTCTGCACGCCCGGCGTGGACGTGTACTGGAGCCGCGAGGACAAGCGCTTCGCCGTGGTCTGGCTGGCCGTCTGGGCCGTGCTGTGCTTCTTCTCCAGCGCCTTCACCGTGCTCACCTTCCTCATCGACCCGGCGCGCTTCCGCTACCCGGAGCGCCCCATCATCTTCCTCTCCATGTGCTACTGCGTCTACTCCGTGGGCTACCTCATCCGCCTGTTCGCCGGCGCCGAGAGCATCGCCTGCGACCGCGACAGCGGCCAGCTCTATGTCATCCAGGAGGGGCTGGAGAGCACCGGCTGCACGCTGGTCTTCCTGGTGCTCTACTACTTCGGCATGGCCAGCTCGCTGTGGTGGGTGGTCCTCACGCTCACCTGGTTCCTGGCCGCCGGCAAGAAGTGGGGCCACGAGGCCATCGAGGCCAACAGCAGCTACTTCCACCTGGCGGCCTGGGCCATCCCGGCGGTGAAGACCATCCTTATCCTGGTCATGCGCAGGGTGGCGGGGGACGAGCTCACCGGGGTCTGCTACGTGGGCAGCATGGACGTCAACGCGCTCACGGGCTTCGTGCTGGTTCCCCTGGCCTGCTACCTGGTCATCGGCACGTCCTTCATCCTCTCGGGCTTCGTGGCCCTGTTCCACATCCGGAGGGTGATGAAGACGGGCGGCGAGAACACCGACAAGCTGGAGAAGCTCATGGTGCGCATCGGGCTCTTCTCCGTGCTGTACACCGTGCCGGCCACCTGTGTGATCGCCTGCTACTTCTACGAACGCCTCAACATGGATTACTGGAAGATCCTGGCGGCGCAGCACAAGTGCAAAATGAACAACCAGACGAAAACGCCGGACTGCCTGATGGCCGCCTCCATCCCCGCCGTGGAGATCTTCATGATGAAGATCTTCATGCTGCTGGTGGTGGGCATCACCAGCGGGGTGTGGATTTGGACCTCCAAGACGCTGCAGTCCTGGCAGCAGGTGTGCAGCCGCAGGTTAAAAAAGAAGAGCCGGAGAAAACCGGCCAGCGTGATCACTAGCGGTGGGATTTACAAAAAGGCTCAGCATCCCCAGAAAACTCACCACGGGAAATACGAGATCCCCGCCCAGCCGCCCACCTGCGTGTGAACGGGGCTGGAGGGAAGGGCACGGGGCACCCGGAGCTAAGATGTGGTGCTTTTCTTGGTTGGTTGGGTTTTTTTTTTTTTTAAATAAAAGCAAAAGAAAAATAAATAACATATAAAAGTGTTTACCCTGAAATTCAGGATGCTGTGATACACTGAAAGGAAAAATGTACTTAAAGCGTTTGTTTCGTGTTGTTTTTCCAGTGAAGGGAAGCTCCCCAGTGAAGGAGCTCTTGTGTCACTAATTTGTGGTAAAGTAGTTGATTCAGCCCTCAGAAGAAAACTTTTGTTTAGAGCCCTCCGTAAATATACATCTGTGTATTTGAGTTGGCTTTGCTACCCATTTACAAGCAAGAGGACATTTAACTGCTTTGCAAATTCAAGAGCCTCCCCTGCCTTAGCAAATGAGCCGCCCCCAGGGCCACCCCACCCCCGGAGGCGGTAGTGCTGGACCGCGTGCAGGCAGAGGAAAGTCGGGAGGCAGCCGGGGGCAGCCTCACAGGCCCGTGGACTTGGAGTCGCTTAAAATAGACTCTGGCCTTCACCAATAGTCTATCTGCAAGGCAGAAACCTCCATCAAACCTCACATTTGTGAATTCAAACGATGTGCAATACAATTTTTTTCTCTTTCCTTGAAAATAAAAAGAGAATTCTGCTGTACATAAAGACAACAAAAGAAATCTAACAAAAGAACCAGAGGCCCGGCCCTCAGAAACCCTTTAGTGCTACATTCTGCGGCTTTTTAATGGCAACCAAGCCAAGGTGATACACGTTTGGACTGATTTGTGGAAAGGAGGGGGGAAGAGGGAGAAGGAGCATTCAAAAGTTACCCACAGGCTTATTGACTCTTTCTATTGTTAAACAAATGATATCCACAAACAGATCAGGAAGCACTAGGTTGGCAGAGACAAACTTTGTCTAGTGTGTTCTCTTTACAATGCCAGGAAAGAGTGGTTTCTGCTTGTGTATATTTGTAATATATGATATTTTTCATGTTCCACTATTTTATTAAAAATAAAATATGTTCTTTAGTTTGCTGCTAGTCCCTGGTGCGTGGCGAGGTTTCCCTTCTCTGTGTGTGGAGAGAATACAGGAAACTTCCTCTCTTTGCTTTTTAAGCACATTCTGGGGTGGTAGGGGGGATGCTTCTAGCCACAGAACACCGGTTATCCATATAAAATTATAGATAGGAGGGTTCCAAGGTTGGGAGAATAATCCACTTGAGTTGCAGAGGAATTGCAGACAGGCAACGTGTGAAGTTAGAAGTGGTTTCTGTGACTGTTGGTAGCTGGACATGAGGCCTTAGTTGTAGACACACGTCACCAAGGAGAGCCTCACCACTAAGTGTGGATGCATTCATGAGCCTGGATTAGCCTGTTCTAATATATTCAGAGAGTAGAGCTAACCGAGTAGGAGAATGAAATCATTTGTGTTCAACTGACCTGCTAGGCTCAGATGATACCTAGACAGAGCTGAGTACATCAGCCTGAAGTGTGCTGGCTTCGCAGTGACTCTGAACCATGGAGACATCTAGAAAACAGATTATAGACCAGGGTGGGATAAGATACCTGCTAAGGGCGGCGAGTCCTTAAGGGGAAGTTAAGCAGCTTTAGAAGTTCATGGTAGTCAGATCTTCAGGGTTTGCTGTGAGAACTGGGTAGCTGTAAAGAGCTGGCCCAGCCCTGCTGGTCAAAGGCACAGCTACACTCAAGTTCTAGCCAGAAGGAAGCAAAGCCACAGCGCAGTCCTACTGCGGGGAGGACTCTGTTAATACAAAGCAAGCCAAGCTGCCCCTGGGGCCAGGCCTTTGTCCAGCTCCGAGTTAAACCACGAGCTCAGGAGAACGTGGAGCGAGCCAGTGCAGTCTGTTTTCTAAAGAAGGTGCTCAAAAATTAAACCTGGTAAATGTAAGACCACACGTCAACACGAGGGCTGGGAACAGACTTAACATTGGTTTTGGGGGCTGCTGCACATGGCCGTGAGTATTTGCAGTCTTCAGGAGCAGGCAGATCCTGGTTTGGGATCGAGTCTGAGGAACAGAAACACCAGCTAGGTAGGCAAAGTAAATTAATGCAAAACCCCAAAGAGCTTTCAGTACATTAGAAAATAATAGGGGAAGAAAGGTGTTAGAAATGCTCCCAAACACCAATTTCTTAGTTGATTGTGTTCACCTAGTCCCCCCAAAAGACTACGCAGAAATATTTACATCTGTGTGCATGTATGTGTAGAGGGTTTCCTTTTTGTCACTCTTAGGGAAAATAAAAATAACATATTCGGAACAGAACTTTCAAAAAGTCCAGAAGGACAACATTGCCTGGTGCTGCTGTGAGCCACAGGGATGGACATAACCCCACAGACGTTTGGTTCTAAAACTCCTGGACTGCAGCAGCTTCAGACCTGCCCATGCTCAGGTGTGTGGGCTCGAAAATGTGGTCCCAAGGAAAGACATATTCAACAACAGACCTAAGAGCCTTTGTTGTGATTTAGCCCTGAATGTGTCTCACTGTGAATCCATTCCAGAAATGACCGATCTTGTTTACGAATGTAAAGGGATCGTCATATGTGGTGGGTTAGGTGCAGCTGGGTGAGTTTCACAGTGAGCAGTACTTTCACAAGTAGCAGCTGTAAAGCTTCCAAGCAAACTGCCTGAAGGTCTTCCTCTCCCTCTCTGCTGAGCTGAAATCTGACCCTCCGTCACACAGACAGGGAGTCTTAGGAGAAGCATCAAGGCCTAAAAGTCAGAAAGCTGGAGTGGGGGGTGCGGAGAAAGAAAGAAAAGCTCACAT
The DNA here is from genome assembly GCA_963573385.1 of Cacajao melanocephalus. NCBI lineage: Eukaryota > Metazoa > Chordata > Mammalia > Primates > Pitheciidae > Cacajao > Cacajao melanocephalus. The sequence goes on from CAUYLG010039741.1 coordinate 34,750, forward strand.
CACTAGTCCTTAGAGTCTCTTTAGCTCTGTGCAGCGTTTCCCAAGGAATTGTTGATAGCATTAATTTGGAGATTTCTCAGCTTCTGTGCCCCACAGCCTTAGTTTTAGAAAAATGCCCTCCTGTTTTGGATGGCAGTGGTGGAATCATAGAAGAAGCCCAAAGAAGGAGATTGTCCAAGATCACACTCCGGCCACACCCATTCAACCCTCCCTTCCTCCAGCCTCCAGCCAATCCCCACCCACCACGTGCTAAGGCTGAGAAATGGAACTGGCACCTGGTGGAACTGGCACCTGGCCTGTGGTCTTGCGGTGGACAGGAGAGACCCACACGGCACATCTTCTGTGCTTCCGTGATGCCTCAGGGCAGGAGTCGCAGAGGGGGACACGTTTCTGCCTCTGTATGTAAATGCATACAGGGCGGAAGATTCAGCCTATGTGATGTCATACCAAGGGGAAGCTGCAGGATCACGTAGAAGGCAAGAGAAGTTATCAACAGAGCATCGAAAACTCCATCAGGACCCGGACTGGGTCTTGCTCCTGATCCCCCTATGTAAGCCCACACCTGGCAGAGGGCTTTGGACGTAGTAAGAATAACTACAATAATAGCAACGACTGTGATCATAGTAACTGTCACAACACAGCCTTGAGAGCGCTTGCTGTTGCTGGGACTGTCTCAGTGAATCCTCACAATGCATTCAAGGAGGTACTGTCATCAGCCCCGCTTTACATGTAAAGACCCTGACACACAGAGAGGTTAAGTGAATTCCCAGGGTCACATAACAAGTAAAAGAGCCCAAACATGAACAGGGTGGCCTGATAACAGAGCCAGAACCCCCAAATCAGTAAGCAATTGTTGAATGAATAAATGAATGAATGAATGAACAAATGAATGAAAGATCAGGATAGCTGACCACTTTACATGCATTCATTCAATCCTCTGACACACTCTGGTGGCACCGCTCTCATACCGTATTACAGATGAAGAATTTGGAGCACAGAGAAGTCATGTCACTTACCCAAGGTCACACAGGCAGCAAGCAGATTCCGGCATGCAAACCTGCACCTCTAGCCACCAGGCTCTCCCGTCTTTCTTGTTTCTTAGGACTTGACTAAGTTATTTCATCTTCACGGCAGCACTGCTGCACCTGTATTCCAAGCAAAAGGGGAACAAGGTCACATGGCAAAGGGAAAAAGCCACTTGGCCCGTGTGGGGGAGCCCAAGGGAGGAGGCTGTGGCAACCTGCATGTTTGCAACAGTCGGGAGGATCCTGGCGGTGGGGATGGGCGAAGCAGGTGGATGGAGAGGTCCTTAGAAGGTAGAATCAGGACTTTATTTTATGTAGAGAGGGAACAAGAAGGGATGTCAGGGAGGACCACAATGTTTCTGACTTTGGTGGCAAAGTGACATTCATCGAGACAGGAGAAAGTGAACGAAAGGCAGGCAGTGTGATGGGGAGCAAAGGTGACTGCAGTGTGGATTGTTTGCCATACAGGTGACTGTAGAGAATTTGAGATAAGGTCATGATCACAGGCAGGGGTTTGAAATGGTGAGAGTTGGAGCTGTGGTTAACCTCAGTGACAGAGGAGGGAGGAGGGCAGACCTCAGGGCCAGCTGAACAAAGAGGAGGCTCAAAGAGGGCTGTGACCGGAGCAGCACCTCAACCACTTGGGCGCTGGGTGCCCATTTTTACTATAAGAGGATTGGCAGAGGAGATTATGTAAATGGTCTTATCCAACGTCAAAATATGTGCTCCAGATAGCGCTAAAGGGGAACGCAGCAAAGCTCTTACAGAAGTCAGTTAGGAGGATCCACTCCTGCCCGTAATATTCAGCCTCTGTATCTTTAACTTAACCCTTGGGCTACCCCAGCAAAATTAAAATCAGCTCCAAGGGCTGATAGTTTTGAATTCTCCACTAGCACCTTGGGGATGCTACTTTAAGACAGAGAAACAAAAGAGAAAAATCAAGACGTATACTTGAAGCCATAGATATTATCCTACATTCTAGATTATGTTCTTGGAAGGAGGAGAAAGAAACACAGGAAATGGTAACAGATTGGAGTGCAAACTGGCATCTTATGAGCAGGTATCACGTAACTGGAACTGAACGGTACCTTGCCTTCTCTGTGAGCCGCTTTTCACTTTGACCCAACCACGTACATGTTGCCTCACCTTGAGCAAGATACCAGAACTTTCCTGCCTCAGTTTCTTCATCTGTAAAATGGGCGTGATAATGGTACCTACCTCATCAGACTGTCACGCATGAATAGCTCCTGCTGATTGAACAACTATTACGTGCCCAATTTTTTAAGTTCTCTGCATTTATTAATTCACGTACTCCTCACAGCAGCCCTAGGAGATACTGTATGAGATTAAATAAAACCATTTGTGTAAAGTACTTGGAAGACTCCTGGGTGCAGAGCAAATGCTCAATAAATGTGAGCTATTTTTATGGTTTTTTTTTGGCCCTCCCCGCAAAGAAAGTTAAACCCTGAAAGCTAATGAGTAGCACTCTTTAAAGAGAATGTGCTTTTTTTCTTACAGAAACACTTTTTCCAATACTGTGTTCAGGTTCCACAGAAAACCCACTGATCTTTCAAATTTAAAAGGCAGGCACAGAGCCTCTACAGCAGTGAAAAATATTCTCTGTCTTTCTCTTTGAACACAATAACATCATAGCTGACTTCCCAGGAAATCAGACCTCATGCACGGACACCTCTACACACAAACGGATAAAGACGGCTGGAATATGGAAATGCAGAAAAACGGTCAGACTTCAGGGAAGCTTGCGAAACGCGCGCAGGCAACATAGGGTGGGGGTGTTTTTAATGTTTTATTAAGAGTGTGAAGGCCAAGCTGGAGGGAGGAGGGAAGGAGACGTTTGAAATCTGAGAGAATAAGTTTCAGCTGCCGAGGTGAGTGGTCGTAATTGGGGACACTCCTGGGAAAATGACACCTTTGAATCCCACACAATGTCCGCAGCCCATCCGGACTTCTCAAAAGTCAGCGCCTGTCACTTTGTTATTCTAAGAAGACTTTCGGAATGTGTTTGTTTTTATATACGTTTTTTGGTACCAGGTTCGATCCAGGGGCCTTTGGTTTATAGGAAGGGATTCATAACAGCAACCCTTGCCACACGCCCATCTCCTTCCCAGACGCTGAGGGCTTCAGGGGTTCTGTAGACGGGATGGGATGCTCTCGGGTGGTCTCTTGTAACAGATGTCCTCAAAGGATGCACTTTGTGGCATTTTAGGAAATATTTGCACTTAAAAAAAAAACATCTAAAACCTATCCTAACAATGTTTTAAGTATTTTAGGCAGAACTACAAAGTGATCAACCCTGACTTGATGAATCAGGGCTGGGTTTCCAAAGGGACGATGGTGATCAGGAGCTGCAGGTGCCGACTTTGATCAGAACTGACAAGCTCATGAGATGCTGCAGCTCTCTCCCCTTCCCAGCCCTCCCCATTCCACCCTTGCCCCCAGGGCAGCAGCACCTGTTTGCCCCCCACGGTCTCCCTGCACTATTTTCGCCTCTCATAAAACACTTGGATTTTGTTGACTCTGAGTAAGATCATTCATTTGTGAACTGCCTCTCTTCCCGCAGCTCAGCTGAAACAGTCTTATTGAACTTGGGTCAATACCACCTCGGTTTCTTTGGATTGCAGCATCACAGCAGAAGGCTCAAATTCGGACTAAACTCAGAAGCATTTTAGGTCAGCAAAACTTTTTTTTTTTCTTCCAAGGGACTTTAAGTATTAGGAATGTAAGTGGTAACTTACTTTTCCACACATGGCACAGGGTAAAGAGAACATGAGATAGCCATGAAGAAGTTGTGATTCTGATTTGCTGTCATGAGGGCACAGGTCTAAGCAGACAAAACTAAAGCAATTAGAACAATAGAACAAGGCAGTTATAGCCTTTGACATTCTTCCCTGGCAGTCATGATTGTAACCATTTTCAACCAAAAAAGCCCAATACTGGCCAGGCACAGTGGCTCACACCTGTAATCCCAGCACTTGGGGAGGCTGAGGTGGACAAATCATAAGGTCAGGAGTTAGAGATAAGCCTGGCCAACATGGTGAAACCCCGCCTCTATTAAAAATACAAAAATTAGCTGGGCATGGTGGCAGGCACCTGTAATCCCAGCTACTCGGGAGGCTGAGGCAGGAGAATCGCTTGAACCTGGGAAGCGGAAGTTACGGTGAGCTGAGATTGCACTACTGCACTGTGGCCTGGGCAACAGAGCAAGACTCCATCTCAAACAAAACAAAACAAAACTACAGCAATGTTCTGAGCCAAATCAGATCTCTCGGGTAAACAGAGGGCGTTAGAGAGAAAAATCATGCAATAGGAAGGAGACTTCACACAAAGTTGGAAATGTAGTATTTTTATTTTCAACTTACCTCTACCTTCTAAAGGCTTTATACTTTCCAAGACAAAAATCTTCACACATGTCCCAGTGATGAGTCAAAAAAGAAAAAAAAAATCAGGTAAAACAATCCCTCTGGGTCAGGGGTGTGCATGTCACTCAGTCTGGTCAGTGAGATGTGAAGGGAGCTTTCCTAGTGAATTAAAAAAGAAAAGGGGTGTGTGTGCGTGGGTGTGCCTGTGGGAGCTTTCCTAGTGAGATTAAAAAAATAGGGGTGTGGGTAGGTTCTAGGAAAGATTTTGCTTCATGATAAAAAAAAAAAAAGATGAGGAAACCTTTCATTTTTTCTGCACAGAATGTGGCATGTGAAAATCACGTGGCGCTCTTGCAACCATTTTGTGTCCATGAGGCAATACACTCAACTTTAAAGCCAAAATTCTGAGATGGCAGGTAAGCAAGATAGAGCCAGCTTCGTGAGGACTCATGAAGCGACTGCACCCCCAGGATTCTTGTTGTGTCAAGTAACCAACACTGCCTGGATTCCCTGAGAGTTGGCAGGTTGGGTGTTCCGTGCCTCTTAGGAAAATAATCCTGATACAGTAAATTAGTCTGGGGCATCTCCAGCCTTACTGTGCATACAAATCATTGGAGTTCTTGCTAAAAGGCAGCTCCTGATTCGGCAGTTCTGGGTGGGACCCCACATTCTGCATTTGTAGTAAGTTCACAGGCAATATTGATGCTTCTCGTTCTCCTGACCCCTTTGAGTGAAGGATCCACTTGGCCACCCACCTGAAGTTCAGCCCCCACCCCCACTTATTCCTGTCTGTAATTCTATGGATGCATCTTGGCCATCACTTCTTGGGTGTCCTATAGCGGACCAGCGGTCAATTAAAACCATTTCTTATGTTGAGTTAAAATTTGCTTCCTGTGACCATTTGCTGTTATTGCCTCTACTTTTGCCACATGGAGCTTCTTAGCTCAAGTGTACCTCTTTTTCCACGTGGAAAGCCTCTTACATATGGGAGCTTATTACAGATGCGGAATTTAGGGTCCCACCCAGACCTACTGAATCAGGAGCTGCCTTTTAGCAAGAGCTCCAGTGATTTGTATGCACAGTAGGGTTTGAGACGCCCTGGGCTACTTTGCTGTATCAGGAGTATTTTCCTAAGAGGCACGGAACACTCAACCTGCCAACTCTCAGGGAATTCAGTGAGGATTATGTGCTTCCTGGATCTTTCTTTTTATTCTTAAAACTGTTGCCCAAATAACTTAGTTTCATCTTGCTGGCTGCCCTCAGAGTGCGCTTACCACGGTCTCAATTCTTGTCCAAGAGAAATGTGCCCGTGGGGACCATTTTCCAGGAAGTGTCCAACAAGGAGTGGGATCCTTAGACACCCACAGCAAACCTTATACAAGATAATGGGACACCGAAAGCATTTTTATTAAAGCCAGGGACAAAACAAGGCCGTCTACGATTACCTGTCGCTACCCCAAACGTGATCAACCCTGAAGTCTGAGAAGCGGAAAGAGAAAGGAAAGGAAAATCGCTGGGAACTGTCATTATTTGCAGCTGTTGTCATTGAAAAGCAACTTAGCTGGAAATAGAATTGATGAGCTTTTCATAAGGAGACCAGGACAAAAGGTAGCTACAAAAATCAATCACATCCTCATGCACCAGCAGTAACCAGTTGAAAATACAAAGAAAATTAAAGCTCGCATATGCAATGCCTACTATAAGCATGAACTACCTAGAAATTGACTTAGGGGGTGTGCGAGCCTTTCTGAAGACAATGTGAAGATGTTACTGAAGAGCGTAAATAATCGGCTCAAATACTTGGAAACTCTTGTCATGTGCCTGTAAATATGCCAATTATCCCCAAGTTAATTCCTACGTATAATGCAAATGCAACTTAAAAATACGTATTTTAGTGGAACTCCACAAAATCCTATTAAATCCATAAAATTTGAGTAATAGTCAAGGAAAAAAGCCTGGAACAGGGACAAGAAAGGATATAATCTGTGGGTGAAGTACATGGCGACTCTGCGTGACTAAGACAGCAGGGGTCAAGGGCGAAAACAGACAAAATAACGGAACAAAATATAAAATCCAGAAAGAGTCCCAAGTGCATTTGGAACTTTATATACTGTTGAGGCTTATTTTAGATGTGGGGAAAGTTATATTACATCCTCACCTCATACCTTTCATCAAAATACGTGTTGGATTGATAAAACATTTAAACATAGAATAATACAATCATTGGGGAAAATGTTATGTAAAATTTTCATTCAAGAGAAAGAAAATGCTGGTAAATAGTTTTTATAAACTTACCAGGAAAATGTCTTCTTAGAATGACATCAAAGCTAAAACAATTTTTAAAAAAATAATGATTTGACTACATAAGAATGTAAAATTCTGTAATGTAAGAAATCAGTTAGTTAAAAATGCAAAATCTCCATAAACAAAATTAAAAGACAAAAATGAGAGTTTCTTGTCGGAGTCTCTGAGTGGGCAACCCAAATCAGAAGAAATACTAGTGGCCCATAAACCTGTGGAAAGATATTTAACCTCACTCCCAATAATCCAAGGGTGCATGTAGAAAAACATGATTATTTCTGCCTAACAGGTTTTTGTTTTTTGTTTGTTTGTTTGTTTTTGAGACAGAGTCTCATTCTGTTGCCCAGGCTGCAGTGCAGTGGTGCAATCTCGGCTCACTGAAACCTCTGCTTCCCCAGTTCAAACAATTCTGCCTCAGCCCTCCAAGTAGCTGGGATTACAGCGTTCACCACCACGCCCGGCTAATTTTTGTATTTTCAGTAGAGATGAGGTTTCACCAGGTTGCCCAGGCTGCTTTTGAACTCCTGAGCTCAAGTGATCCACGTGCCTCGGCCTCCCAAAGTGCTAGAATTACAGGTCTGAGCCATGGCGCCTGGCCAGGTTGGTACTTTTTAAAAAGCTGATAACACCTAGATTTTGCTCAGGCATGGAGAAATGGACTCCCTGTGTGACACGAGTGAACTACAGAGTAGCTCACCCCTTCTGGAGAACAACTGTGATGTGTACCTAGTGCCCTTTGACCCAGCAATTCCACTTCCAAATAAATGTTGTATTGAAAATTGGGAACAATCTAAATATATTCCAGTGAGCTGACTGCTCAAGCCAATTATGGAAAATCCTTAAAATAGAGTATCATGTAGTCATTGAAGTAATTATGTAGCACCATGTTATTAACATGGGAACCTGGCCACATGGCGTGGCTGAGCAGGCTGGCTTTCAGACAGGACGGGCCAGGGCGGCCCTTCCAGTTTGTGTTGTGTGGTGTGTTTTCGAATGTGTCCACGCCCCTGTGCCAGATCAATTGTTAAACATTTCAAATATTACCCTGTTGTTACTAAACAAAGCAAGTTATATAATTCCTAAGTAAGACCAGCCTGGGCAACATAGCGAGACCCAATCTCAAAAAATAAAAAGAAAGAAAAGGAGGAGAAGAGGGAGGGGAGGGGTAGGGAGGGCCAGGGGAGGGGAGGAGAGGAAAAAGAGGCCAGGTGCAGTGGCTCACAACTGTAATCCCAGCACGCTGAGAGGCTGAGTGGGCAGATAACCTGGGGTCAGGAGTTTGAGACCAGCCTTACCAACATGGTGAAACCCCATCTCCACTAAAAATACTAAACTTAGCCAGGCGTGCTGGCAGGCACCTGTAATCCCAGTTATTTGGGAGGCTGAGGCAGGAGAATCGCTTGAACCTAGGAGGCGGAGGTTGCAGTGATCTGAGATCATGCACTCCAGCCTGGGCGACAGAGCAAGACTCTGTCTCAAAAAAAAAAAAGAAGGAAAGAAAGGAAGTCTCACAGACTTTGCAGTATCTGGTTATTCCAGAGCAAGTGTTACAATGGTGTCTGTTTCATGAGTGGGCATGAGCAGGCTGCTCTCCTGGTATTCATTTCACCCCTTTTCTCTTTGGGGATCCATGCAGCTGGGGGAATTCGATCCCACCCCGTCTCCGCTGGCTCAGTTCACTGAGATATCCACAAAGGTGGGCATCCACTGAAACTAACCCGATCCGTGTGAGGCTCAGGCATGGGTGGGCAAAGACAGCGTCTCTCCCTCTGGGTCAGGCAGCACAGGACGTAGGGTTCAAAGGGCCTCTGCCATGTGTACCATTTCAAGGGCCCCTGATCCCAGGAGAAGGTCATCACTTGGAGGAGGGCTGTTTTCAGAAACTCTGACACTAAGCCATGGTGACATTACACACCTTGAATCAAACAGTGCCTGGACAATATCTCTCCTGGGCTTTTCAGTTCATAAATTACTTTTTAGAGACAGTTCTGTAGGGTTGTCTCTTACTTGCAACCAACTGAGACAGGAATATAATTGCCACAGAAGTAGCTGCCTCACTGGACAGGAGACAAGCCGGGGAGGGAGTGGATCCCCCAGGGTGTCTGGGTTCCTTGTTATTCCACAGTGAAACACCTCAACACTTAGGTTTTTAAAATGACTCTTTTATTAATATTTGGCTCACAATTTGGCAAGTCAGGAATGTCGGCAGGAATTGGCTGGGTCATTTGTCTCTGGCCACCGTGGCAGTGGCTGGGGTGGCTGAGGCTGGGGGATCCACTTCTGCTTTTCATTCCACTCACAGACCTGGCCTCTTGCTGCCCCCTTGGTCTCTCCCTTTCCCCAAACCCCGCACGGTGTCCCCTCCTCTTGGGCCTCCTCACGTGGCTGTGGCTTGGGCTTCCTCACAGCATGGCTGGCTCAAAGTAAACTTCTTACACAGCAATTGGCTCTGCCCAGAGACAGCATGTTAAGAGACAGAAAGTGGGGCTGGCTAGGGCACCCCTTCTGCCATGCTCTGTTTTGTTTTGTTTTTGAGACAGGGTCTTGCTCTGTTGTCCCAGCTATGGTGCTGTGGTGTGATCAGCACTCACTGACTCCTGGGCTCAAGTGATTCTCCCAACTCAGCCTCCTGAGTAGTTGGGACCACAGGTGTGTGCCACCATGCCCAGCTAATTTAAACATTTCTTTCTGTAGATTTAACATTTAAACATTTTTTTCCGTATGTTGCCCAGGCTGGTCTCAAACTCCTGGACTCAAGCAATTCCCCTGCCTCAGTCTCCCGAAGTGGTGAGATTACAGGCAAGCAGCCCCAACCTCCCAGGCTCAGGGATCCTGCCGCCTTAGCCTCCCAAGTAGCTGTGACGACAAGCATGTGCCACCATACCCAACTAATTTTTTAAGTTTTTTGCAGAGATGGGGCCTTGAACTCCTGAGCTCAAGCTATCCTCCCTCCTCGGCCTCCCAAAGTGCTGGGATTACCACCGTGCTCTTTTGACAAAGCAGTCACGTAGACCACCTAACTTCAAGGAGACGGAAGTGAATCCCTGCCTCTCAGTCAGACAAGGGGACAGGACCCTGTGGCCTTCGTTACCACCCGGGACAGGGTGCCCCTAAATCCACAAAGAGAAAGAGCGGAAACAGCCCTCTTTCATCTCCTGCCCCGGACGCCCCATCTTTTGTTTTCTCATAAAATAGCAACAGAAGTTGACCCTAGAATAATTAACTCCTTCCTGCCACAACGGTCCTGTCTTTGTCTTGTGCGGCATTTGTGTGGCATGCTGATTTTTAGCCAGAGGAACTTCTTCTTGAAAGAGGCTGGTGTGCAGCAATTTTGTCAAATAGTGCTGACGCTTTGGGTGCCGCTGGAGGACTCCGGATCTGGTCTCCAGGCGGACGAGGGACACTTTTTGTGGGCTGAGCTTGTTTACTCCTGGAAAAACCTGGCTTCCTGTTTCTAAGGGGGAACAGGTTTAAAAGGCCTCATAAAAAAGGCTCTAAGGCCCCTTCACATGAAATAGCTCTTCCACAGTAACATTTGATGAGTTAAGTGTAAAGGAATCAGAAACATAAGGATTAAATTTCCTTGCAGATACACATAGGTTATAAATTAGGGGGGGAAGAATCATGTCAAAACATGCTTTGGCATTTTGCCAAGACTGAAAAGCTTTGAAAAACAGTTTGGGGTTGGTAGCTGTAACTGAGAGATGTTAGTTAGTTACCAACTAAGAGAGTTGGTAACTCTCTTAGCCCATCCTTCCCCCGGTTTGTTAAGATTTATTTATTTTTTTCAGTAAACGGCAGAAGAACTGTAGACATGGGTGGAGGGCAGTAGTTCCATTTGAAGTTACTGAGTTTTTAAAATGTCACTCCTGAGAGATGGTCCTGGATGGGGACATTCAGCATTCTGGTTTTGTGTTGGTTTTAATTGAGATTTCAAAGAAAGGCCTGTAGCTCTTACTGCGTTCGGTGTGTTTCTTATTTAGATGAAGGGCCCGGGAAGCACGGGGCTCGTGAAGTCCAGCGGCCTCGCGAGGATGGCTGCCTGGCCTTTCTTTCACCTGTTTTCAAGAGATTTATGCATCTGTAGGCTTTCCATTGGATCACGGATGGAGCAGATTCTCTGCTTTGGCAGATGGACAAAGAAGCTGAAGCTCCGATATTTAGGAGGAAACAAACGTAAAAACAGAGACGAGGATATTTCTGGGGAAATATTTCACGATCTAGGACTGTAAAGATAGAAACATACTATTTTTTTTTTAAGATTTTCATTAGCAAACCTTCACAAATCCAAGAGTTGTTTAAAATGGGTCCAGCGACGCTGTCAGGACTTTTGTGTGTGCCTATACAGCTGGCCCCCGTCATTTTTTGAGTCACTTTAGAAAGGACGGCGGGTTCTGAACAGACTGAGGACCACACCACAGGGGCCGCCCAGCGATGCTGATTTCCCACCTTTAAAAAGTAAAGTCGACACCAGGAATGTTTTCCTGGCAACTCCACCTGCGAATTACTTTGCGGCTCCACCTGTGCTCAGCAGAGACAAGAAAGACTGGCCACCAGGACGTCAAAAACAGCAAAAATCCGTCCCTCTGGGCCACCCTTGACTGAGGAGCAGGCCCACGAGATGCGTAGGGTGAGTGCTCAATTCCTAGCAATACCTTTCAGTTCCTACCGACCGGGGCACAGGTGCAGCTCTGAGCGCAGCAGAGTGCACTCAGGGGCAGCAGCGATTTAGCATCACCTGGATGCCTCTGTCCATGTTCGGCGCTGTGAGTGCAGAAGGAGGGGAGGAAGCACAGAGGAAGGGGAGGCTCGTGCATCCTCCGGCTGCCCGTCATCTGCGCTGGGATGGTCCGAGAGGGGCCTCTGCGTAGGTCTTTCTCTGGTTCTGCCTGCCGATCCCCTCTCTTCCCGCAGAAAGCTGACCCCACACACCGCATCTCCCTGACCTCTGGATTGGGTCCAGTTTGGCCAACGGGGTAGTACCAGCAAAGGAGACTGGACGCCTGGGGGAGAACGAGCTTTCAGGGCACAGGTATCGCCCTGTCCCTCCCAGCCAGGCCTGCTGTGGCGGACGCCCCTTCCCTGCAGCCCCCTCGGGTGGTGGCTCCTCTCTCCAGACTGCTGCTGCTCAGCTCCTCCTGGGCCCCATCAGACTGGTTCCAGTGCAGTGACACCCACCTGGATGTTCTCTCCAGGCCTCGTTGTTCACTTCCGTTTCTCTTAACTTCACCCACACTGTATTAGGGTTCTCTAGAGGGACAGAACTAATGGAATAAATATATAAAGGGGAGTTTATTAAGTATTAACTCACATGATCACAAGGTCTTCAGTAGGCCGCCTGCAGGTTGAGGAGCAGGGAGAGCCAGTCCAGGTTCCAAAACTGAAGAGCTTGGAGTCCGATGTTGAAGGGATCATCTAGGAAGCATCCAGCATTCGAGAAAGATGTAGGCTGAGAGGCGAGGCCAATCTCTCTTCTTGTATTTTTCTGCCTGCTTATATTCGATCCGAGGTTGGCCACTGATTCGATGGTGCCCACCCAGGTTAAGGGTGGGTCTGCCTTCCCCAGCCCACGGACTCAAGTGTTAAACTCCTTTGGCAGCACCCTCACAGACACACCGGGGATCAATACTTTGTATCCTTCCATCCAAGTTGACACTCCGTATTAACCATCACACACACCTTGACCAAGAGCCCCTCTCTTAAATCCTTTCCAGGGAAACCCTCTGTCATAGCAGCTCGGGCTGTGACAGTAAAATACCATGGGCTGGGTGACTTCACAACAGACCTGTACTGCTCCCCATTCTGGAGGCAGTGCAAGATCAGTCATACAAGATCAAGGTGCAGATTCAGTTCCCAGTCAGGGCTCCATCTCTGGAGGGCAGACAGCGGCCTCCTTACTGCCTGTCTTCACCGTGTGTGGGTGAAGTGTCAGGCACTTTCCTGTTCTGATTCCATCACGGCCGCTCCCCTACCCGGCCTCATTTCACCCCAGTCAATCCCCCAAAGCCCTCACCTGCTGATACCATCACACGGGGGGTCAGGGGTCAGGCCTTCAACACATGAATTCTGGGGGGACACAGCCCATCCGCCCTCTCAGAGCTACCTGTCTCCTGCAGGAACCCCAATAGTCCATCTTTTCACCTCAACTTAAGTTATTTAACTCATTCCCACAGATATTTATTAAATATCTACTGCTAGGCATGGGAGAAAAAAACAAATCTTACCATCACAAGTGTATGAAAGCTTATCAGGCATTCGATAAATAAGATCTCCTTCCATCCCCACAAAAATATTGTGTTATTCCCATTTTCCAGGAAGAAGAAATGAGGGTTAAAGAAAAAGTAGGGAAAAGAAAGGATCCTTCACAGCCAAGGCGACCAATCAGTAGCAAAGCAGTTATTAATCTTCAGGTTGATTTTTCTTTAGATGATGCGTTGAGGTGAAGTTCACACAACATAAAGTGAAGCATTTAAAGTGTATCACTCAGGGACACGTAGAACATTCACGGCGTGTGCAACCACCACCTCTGTGCAGTTCCAAAATATCATCACTCCAAGGTAAACCGTCCACCCAGTAATGAGTCACTCGCTGTTCTTCCCTCCCGAGGCCCCTGGCCACTGCTCATCTGCTTTCTGTCTCTCTGGGTTTGCTCCTTCTGGACAGCTCGTAGAAATGGAATCATACAGTGTGTGGCCCTTCCCTTCACATAAGATCTCCTTCCATCCGCACAAAAAGAGGTCCCTGATGGTTCTTCTCCACTCCATATGGCTCCAAGTTCATGCTTATTCTCATCACCTTTTCACTGCAGCCTGCAGCCCCAAATCTTCGGTGCAAACCCTTGGACCTATTCTCTCAACCCCAGTCCCTCCTCTGTTTATCGCAGCTCATGAGCTCTTTCCCCAAAAGGACTTAATAAATAAACCCCTGTCGGCAGTTAAATCGCGGCACCCAACAGATACATGCGAGTCCTTAATCCTTGGTTCTGTGAACGTGAACTTCCCTGTTTGGAAATAGGGCGTTTGTGGATGTGAGTTAAGGATCTTGGGATGTGATCATTCTGGATTTAGGGTGGGCACTAAATCCATAACTGGAGAAAGGAGAAGGAGATTTGAGACAAGGAGATGCAGGGAGAGGACTGTGTGAAGATGGAGGCAGGAATTGGGGTGATGCAGCCACGTGCTGGGGGCCACCTGGGGCCACCAGAACCTGGAAGAGGCAGGAAGGAGCCTCCCCTAGAGCACCTGGAGAGAGCACGGCCCTGAGAACACCGTGCTTTCCAACTTCTGGCCTCCAGATCTGTTCAAGAACACATTTCTGCTCTTTGAAGCCACCTAGTTTGTGGTGGCTTGTGGTGGCAGGAAACTCACACACATCTCCAAAAGCGTGCTTAGAGAGGGGCTGTTAGAACAGCGTCTCCAGCCAGACAGGCTGAGTCTAAATCCTGCCTCCTGCCACCTGCTAGCCGTGTGACCTTGGCCGAGGATGAAGCATTTGCCTGGCTCATTGATAAGAGGAGGACACTAATGGCACCTGGGTCACGTGGCTGAGAGGAGTAGGGGCTGAGTAGGTCCATAAATGTGACTGTCGGAGCAGCCCCTGGCACACACAGCTACAGAATTCCAGCCTTCTGCAGCCACGATTTTCTCATCTGTTCATCATCTCCATGCAGACCCTGGCGCCATCTGCGAGCCTGCCTTCTCCTTCGCTCCTGTCTCCAGGGAACAGGGGTCCCATGTGGTCTGTAACGGCACACTCGCCGGCTCCCCACGCTGCTGCTGGGCTCTGGCTGATTTCGAGACCCCGACCACCGTCTGCATCCGTGCCCTGGCCTCTGGTCTCCGGTGGGTCTGCTGGTCTGCAGGTGTTCCGCCCGGAGTCCTGACGCAGGCAGCAGGGCTCACACATTCAGAGGGGTCTGTGATCCCTGCTGGGCGAACCACATTTCTATTGGTTTAAGAGGTGTTCAATCTACAGGGGCAGTTAGCTGGCTGGGGGGTAGCATGGGGCAGGGAAAGAATGAGAAATGCTGCCTCCCTCAGCCTCAAAATTGGTAGGCACAGTCTTGGGCCTTCATTCAAACCGAGACCCAGAGACACACCAGGGGTGGCCACAGGCCTCCCGAGCCTCCGTGCAGTGCCCCCTGGCATTTAGGATGGTCGGGGTCACCTTTCCCTGTTTTTCCCTCAACCTGCCTCTCCCCCCTACCCCGTATTAGGGTGTAGAGGACGCGTTCCTGAAACTGCTGCTCAATCCTCCCCGTGCCTCCTGCACCCCAGGTCCTCTGGGGAGCTGAGGAGGGAGTCTTGTCGCACGATATCAAAACAAAACCATGCACAGAATCCCTTTGGCTTTGGGATTTCAGCAATGAAACGCAGGGAGTGTCCTGCCATGTGATGGCCTATATTTGTCTCAGGTCAGTCACATGTTGGCATCTTCCAGAGACGGGCCCCCCCAACCATGTCCGCTCTCCCTTCTACGCTGTCTGCAGTCTCCGGGGGCAGGACAGACACAGGCTGCTGAAGGGCGGTTGAGGAGCTGGCTGCAGCCCCTCGGCCTTGCCCTATTGCCTCAGCACAGGCGACCTGCTGCTGACAGATTAAAGAGCGTGAAGACAGCAAGGAGAACTGGCAGCAGCATCCCGAAGCCAGAGCCATTTCTCCCATGCAGCCATCTTGGAAGTGAACTTGGTGGTGGAGAGCTGCGGGAACGGGGTCCTTCCACCTCCTCCCCACCCCGCCCATCCCTTGCGCTGACTCAGACGTTTGGGGGCAAACAGACAGAGGCAACTGCACCTGGGTCTGTAACGAAACACGAGCTTCAAAGGCTCAGCAGCTGTTTTCTGGAACTTGGCAGCCTGACTCCTAAGTCCCTTCAGCCCTCGGTCCATCCTCTTTATTGCCAATGCCTGACATGCTGGCCACAGAGCAGTCGAGGTGAACATGTGACCATCCCGAGTCCGGGAGAGCAGGGTCATTGTCATGATGTTTTTAAACGTCCCTTCACACGTGGGTGTTTGAATTGTTCTGTCTTCTCAGTTCCTCACTTTCTCCTCTGAGGCCACCACCTTACCCCGCTGTATCAGACAGGTTTCTTGGTAACAAGCAATAGAAACTCCCTGTTCAGCCATCTTCGCTAAGGAGGAGTTTGGAGAAGGGACTCATGGGAAGCCAGAAGTCCAGAATTCAGAACCAGGAACGGTAGGGCAGGTAGAGTTCTGCCCCGCGCTCCGTGTGACTGCAGTTGACATAGTAATTCCCAGCTGTCCTCATTTTCTTGCTCTGATCCCCAAGAACCCTAGTTGAGACTGTCCAACTGGTCAGGCCCACACCGGCTGCCATTCCTAGGCTGAGCCTGGTGGGAGAGAAGAGAAGCCTTTGGGCTTTGGTGGTGGGAAGTAGGGTCTCCTTCCCAAGACACTCGTGAGGATGGATTCCCCGAAGTGTGACTGCTCCCAAAAGTCTGACTTTCTTGGGAAGAGAGGGCTGGATGAGGGGCGGCCTCCTTCCCTGCCAAATGGCGAGCGTCAGCAATGCAACGATAACATTGCAGGGCCCGGGAACGCCCTGCAGCGCGTGGATTCGTACACACTGGCCACGCCACGGCCAGCCGCGGCTTCCCTCCTCTGTGATTCCACCTTTCCCTGCAGAAGCCTCTGTACGGTCCCTCTCCCCCTCCATGCCTCCCTGCCTGGGCTGCCTTCAGGGGTCTCTGCAGAGGGTAGCGCAAGTTCAAGCAGCCAGAACGGGCAGCTGCCTGGAGCTTGAGCAGGGAGCGAGTTCTGCGGCCCAAATCTGGTAGGTGATTCTTCACGGGACATGAACATCGTCCGGCTTTATGCCAGACAGCAGGCAAGCCGGTCCCCTGAAGAAGGCAGCCCCTCGCTGTGTGGTGGGCCGCGGGGCAAGGGGCTGCCCTCTGTGCCAGCCTGGATTGCAACTGGGCAATAGATTAGGCTGAGAGCTTTGACCTTGATGCAGCTTTCACAAGTGCAGGAAGCCAGACACCAGAAACCCGACTCTGACTTCAGGCCAGGCGAACAATTATATGCACTTTGCGCATTTCAACCGGAGCTGTGTAAGTGACAGCGGAGATTTCCTCTCTGGCAGGGGCTGTGTTACCCAATAGGTCACCTAATAACATGCCTGGGATGCTGGAAACACAGAGATACCGGGAATTTATTTTGAAGAAGTTGTTATTTCAAAAGGAGCATCGAAGAGAAGTAAGCATGGCAGACGCCGGCTGTTTGCTGGGCTTCCTGTGCTTACCTCACATGTGAGAATTGCTTTTGTTTTGACTCATTTGCAGGCAGGGGGTTAGTGTGTGTTTCTGTGTCAAATCTCTTTGAAAATCTCCATCCAGCCTGCCTCACCAAGATAAAGGCCAGTGAGACCTGATACTGGGATACTTGCTGCTGTAGGAATGTTTTTCTGTTTTGCTTTCCTCATTGGGGAAAAAGTTTTAAAATGATTCTTATTGTTTTTGTTGTTGTTTGCCTGAAAGGTGAAACTCATTTGGGTGAGCTTCCAATGATGATCGGTTTCTCTGCAGCCAACACCTGCCACTGATTTACACCTGTGGCTCTTAAAGTGCGGTCCTGGGCCAGCCACATCACCACCACCTGGGACCTGGTTAGGAACACGAGACTTGGCCCCGCCCCGGAGCTAGCGAGACTGAAGCCCTGGAGGTGGGCCCTCGATCTGCCTTAACAAACTCTAGGAGGGTTCCAGGGCACACTACAGTTTGAGAACCAATGGATTTGATTAGAAAAAAGCAAGAAATGAGACAGAGGTGTCCCCCAAGGAGGACGTGTCTCCTTCGCAGGCGCACCATCCATGGATTTCTGGGAGTTTAGCGGGCACCCCAGCAGAAGAGGTGGAAAGGGTGAGTCAGCCAAGCTCTAGCTTGAGCCTTTGATGAATGCTCCAAATCTAAAGCCAGGCAGCTCTCTCACCCTCCTTCCTGCTTCTGCCTTTCTACCCGGAGGGGAAAAAAGAACAGATGGGAAATAAAGGTAACAGAAAGGAAAACCAACCAAATCACGTTAAAAGATGAAATTTGTTGACAGAAGATTTTAAATTACTTACACTGCAGGGGTTGTTTTTCTGTAGAAAGACACTACTTTATAAAGTTAAAAAAAACTGTTTAAATGTAAATAAGACAAAAGAAGAAAGTAAAAATCAGTCAAAATTCCTTCCCCCAGAGATAACATTGTGTCTTTGTTTATTTGCACATAATTTTTTAAATGACAACATACTTTTTATCTTTTTGAATGAAGCCTCTGTTCTCATTTTTGAGGATTTCTTTGGGACTTAAGTGGAATTCCTAGGTTCAAGGCTGTGGACTGTTTTTTCTATAAAGGAGACTCTGGATATAGAAACAGTCTCACCCGATCGCCCTCCAGAATAGATGAGTTACTTTTATGCTTTGCACCAACAGCAGAGGAGATTTTTGCAGAGAATATAAAAGTCTTGGTACTTGGACACTTTTTTTGTTTTTGAGATGAAGTCTTGCTCTGTTGCCTAGGCTGGAGTGCAGTGGCGTGATCTCGGCCCACTGCAGCCTCCACCTCCCAGGTTCAAGTGATTCTTCAGCCGCCCAAGTAGCAGGGATTACAGGCACCTGCCAACCATGCTTGGCTAATTTTTGTTTTTTTAGTAGAGACAGGGTTTTGCCATGTTGGCCAGACTGGTCTTGAACTCCTGACCTCAGGTGATCCACCCATCTCACCCTCCCAAAGTGCTGGATTATAGGTATGAGCCACCTTGCCCAGCCTAGCTTGTAAATATTTTAGTGAAAATTCTCATTAGGCCACTTAATTACCATCATGATTCTCTAAGAATCTTCCCATGGTCATTAGAATACGTTCTTCCGAAGGCGCGTTCCTTCTGCTGTCCCTGTAATATCCAGACACACAACAGACCCCAGCAGCCTGCGGTGGGCCAGTGTGTCCTGGACCATGCATAGCCCTTTCTCCCGGGCACCTGCCCTTCCCCATCCTCTTCAGGTTCCCCTGCACGTGGGAAGTGTGCCCCGCACCCAGTTTCCTGAGGTATACGGCCTGGAAACCACATGCCCAGCAAAATTTCAGCCACAGTCCCCCATAGCTCACCATTATCTTCCAAACCTCATGAGACAAGGAATGAAAAGTGAAGGTGTTTATTTGGGTGATTTTTTTTCTCATTCCTAAGATAATATATATTTGCATGAAAAATCACAGGATAGAGAACACAGCTGTCATCTGATATTTCTAGACTTCTATTGTGCACGTCTACATGGATTTGTCATGTCTTCCAACTTGAGTTCATGTGACCATTCTCTTTATTTTTTGAGATGCAGTTTCACTCTTTTTGCCCAGGCTGGAGTGCAATGGCGTGATCTTGGCTCACAGCAACCTCTGCCTTCAGGGTTCAAGCAATTCTCCTGCCTCAGCCTCCCGAGTAGCTAGGATTATAGGCATGTGCTACCACGCCTGGCTAATTTTTTGCATTTTTAGTAGAGACAAGGTTTCTCCATGTTGGTCAGGCTGGTCTCGAACTCCCTGTCTCAGGTGATCTGCCTACCTCAGCCTCTCAAAGTGCTGGGATTACAGGCATGAGCCACCACACCAGGCCATGTCACCATTCTCTTTTATAATGGTTCCACTTGGTATTGTATATTGTAAACCTTATTCCATGCCAATTACCAAACAACTATGCCATTATTTTAAATGGCTTTAACGTATTCCATCATACAATTTCTATAGTTTACCAAATGAATCTTTCACTAGTAGATGTTCAGGCTGCTTTCTTTTTCTTTTTTCTTCTTTTCTCCAAATATAAAGGGTATTACTATATACGCAGCTATTATGAGCTTGTGGGTTTATTCACGAGCAGAATTGCTAGGTCAAAGGGTTTGAGCATCACTAAAGCTTCTGGTCTGAATTGTCAGATACCCTCGAAAAGATTTTTTCTTCCGTTTTTCCCAGTGCTAATGGCATCTTTTAATTTGCAAGGCTTTGCTCAGTAATGAGAATGAACACCTTTTCATTTGTTAATTATTTGCTTTTCTACTTTTGAATTATTTGCTTGACTTTTGCCCATTTTTCTATTGAAGCATTTACTTTTTCTTACTGATTTATCAAAGCTACTATGCATCGTAAGTAATTTTCCTAGATTTCTTTGTCGCTTTATTTTGATTAAGGTCTTTTTGATACAGAATATATTTTATTTTGCATGGAGTTAAATCAATTCATTTTTTTTCCATATTAGTTCTGCCTTCAATGTCCTGAATATAAATTCTTCTAGTACCTATATACTTTTCTAATGTTTTAACAATTTTATTCTTTGTATTTAAAATACTAAAAAAAAAATGGTGTAATGTTTTGTCAATATAGGAAATATAATTTGAATTTTCCTAAATTGTTATTCTATTATTTCAAAAGTATTATCTCAATTTGAAATGGTAACACATGCAAATATATATCCACACTTAGTATCTGAATTTCTATTTAATTCCAATATTTTTGCCATTGCGTCAATAATGCATTGCTTTAATTTTATAATATCTACTTATTTTATAATTCAAATCATTATTTGATTCATTCAATTATCTTTTTTTGTTTTGTTTTTTTGTTTTGTTTTGTTTTGTTTTTGAGACAGAGCTTTGCTCTTGTTGCCCAGACTGGAGCTCAATGGCACGATCTTGGCTCACTGCAACCTCCGCCTCCCAGGTTCAAGTGATTCTCCTACCTCAGCCTCCCGAGTAGCTGGGATTACAGGGATACACCATCACACCTGGCTAATTTTTTTTATTTTTAATAGAGACAGGGTTTCTCCATGTTGGTCAAACTGGTCTCCAACTCTTGACCTCAGGTGATCTACCTGCCTTGGCCTCCCAAAGTGCTGGAATTACAGGCATGAGCCACTGTGCCCAGCTTCAATCAACAATCTTTATTTAGCATCTACAATGTGCTAAGCTCTATGCTAGAACCTAGGGGAAGATGAGGAAAGGTGACCCCTCCTCATTATTCTTCTCTTAAATATTTTTATTTCTCAAGTGCATGTATTTTTAAGGTGAAATTAGAAACTCGTTTTGTTAGATAATAATCTCATGGGACTTCTAAATACTAAATTGTGTTGCCTCTATTAATTTGGATACTACTGAGAACTTTATTCAGTCTTCCTAAAGAATGTGGAAATCTACTCAGCTGCTTTCACATGTGCTTCAGAAGAGCGTTTGGTTCTCTTCCTGCATTCATACATTATTTGAAGTTGAATATTGTGTATTTATACACAGATTTATAAATTCTTTTGGTTTCTTTACTCATTGATTTATTTCAATGTCTTTCTCCTTTTTATTCAAATTGGCTTTCTTATTTGCACATATACTCCATTTTATAATTGTATATTCCTTGGCGATATGTGCGTGCGTATATGACTTTGGTATATCATTTGGTTATATTTAAGTCAATTCTTGACTTAAATATGTCTTTCAGTCTTTTTTCTCTGAGCTTGCTTTCTTTTTTTAAAATATTGAACTTATTTAAGGTGATACAAATGTTTATAAGAAGAGCATATCCTATAAGTTTTAGTATTTTGAAATTGTTTTTCTTCTTTCCTTTCTTTCTTTCTTCTTTTTCTTTTTCTTTTTTTTTTTGAGACAGAGTCTTGCTCTGTCATCAGGCGGGAGTGCAGTGGTGCAACCTCAGATCACTGTAACCTCCATCTCCCGGGTTCAAGCGATTCCCCACCTCAGCCTCCTTAGTAGTTGGGACTATAGACACCTGCCACCATGCCCAGTAATTTTTTTTTTTTTTTTTTTTTTTTGTATTTTAGTGGAGACGGGGTTTCACCATGGCCAGGATGGTCTCAATCTCCTGATCTTGTGATTTGCCTGCCTCAGCTTCCCAAAGTGCTGGGATTACAGGCCTGAGCCACTGTGCCTGGGCATAATTGTTTTTCCTACATCTATAATTGAAATGTCTATTTCCTGTTTACTTAGGAGACCTTTAGAAGGTGAAATTTTAATGTTAGAAAACTGAGTTTCTTATTTAAACTTTCATAAGAATGCTTCTGCCGTGGTCAGAAAGCGTGGCCTCCGGCCGTGGGCCTGTTGAAAAATTCTTGTGTCTAATCTATTGTTTTTGCAGGTAGTCCCCAGGTGGCTTAACAAAGGGTATGTTTGCTGGAGGGTACAAGCTATGACAATGGGCTGTGGTCAGGCTGAGTTTTAAGCACTGGGTGTTTTCTCCTTTCCCCTGTCTTTTAGGGCTCCACAGGGAAGTTTGGAAAAGTTTCTGGGGGCTGTGCCAGATACCGTTCTGAACAAAAGGCTTAGCAGAAGGAAGCAGAAATGGCTTTGCCTGTAGCAGGGGTCTATGCATCCCGTCAGCGCCTTAATGAGAAAGTGGGGAGACAAGAGCAAGGGGGTACAAATGAAAGCACTAGCACAGTCATGTACTATTCTCACCAGAGCAGCTACTGCCATTTAAACACCTGCAACCATGCGGTTAAGGTTAATAATAACAAGGACGGTGGTGCTGTCCTTCCAGGGTGTGGCTATGTGATGAGGCTGATAGTGACTGTCGTGGGGCATCTCACGGGGATCCTCTGGACAGAGCTCTCCACCTGTTATGAAGGAGAGTCATAAGTGACTGATCATGTGTGTGTGTGTATGTACACATGTGTGCATGGGCATGTATGCATGTGTGTATGTGTTTGGCTGGTGTGTATATACATGTGTGTGATGTATACATGCATGTGTGTATGTACTGTGCTAGTGCTGTATATATATGTGTAGTATGTGTTTGTATTTATGTATATATGTGTGTGTTTATATATATGGTGTATGTGTAAATGCATGCATGTGTGTATGTGTGCATGTATAAGGTGTGGATGTATGTGCATGTGTGTGTTTATATGTATTTATATATGGTACATATATATGCATGCATGCATGTATATGTGTGTGTATAAGGTGTGAATGTGAGTGTGTATGTATGAGTTTATGTGTGTATGTGTTCATGTGTGTATATGGTGTGTATGTATATACATGTGTGCATTGTGTGTGCATGTACGTGGTGTGAATGTGTGTGTGTGTTTGTGTTTGTATGTGTATATGGAGGTTAGTAGTGGTGGTATTATAAGCAGAGTCATTAGAATCAAAGGGTTTCTGGAGTCCCTGGGCATAGACTGGCACTTCTCAAACTTTGGGCCATGGGATCCTTTTACAGTTGTGGTAATTACTGGGGATCCCAAAGAGCTTTTGTTCATGGAGAGCATGTCACATACCTTGTTAGAATTTAACACAGAGTTTTGAAGATACTTGTTTAAAAATAGTGATAATAATACCTTTGCATGTTATCACAAATAACATCTTTTTCATGAAGACTATACTTTCCAAAGCAAAAGCATGAGAAGAGTGTCATTGTCTCCGATGTGTGCAAGCCCCCTTCATGGCTGGCGTCATCAAAGACAACTGGATTTCATCTCTGCGTCTGTGGTGTTATCTCATGTCACGTGGCCTCTAGAAAACTCTGCTGTACTCCTGGAAGAAGGAGAGTGAAAATGCATCTCAGATCCCACAACATGGTCTTGGGGGCCTCCAAGGGTCCCCAGCCCACCCTTTCAGAACCTCTTTTATTTTTTATATTTTAATTTTTTTCCCAACTATTTTGATATAATGTTGGTATCACTGGAGGAAGAGCCGACAAGCTGTCAGATTTTTCACAAACAACAAGGGGTGAGGCATCGCAGCCACGCAGCCGGGCCTGGGCCGGGGGTGGCACACGCATGCTGATGGCTCAGAAACGAAGCGGGACTTGGCGGAGACCCCAAGTCACATGCCGCCAGCACAGACAGGCCCACGGCTCTGTCTACACTTCCAGGAGTGAGCAGTGGGGTCTGGGGCCGTTCTTACTTTTTCCTATATGTCAGTGAGGATACAGGCAAGGCTGCTGAAGGAGACAGCACAGGACAAGGACAGAAACATCTGACTTCATTGTTTCTCCCGCCTGTAACATATGGAGGGGTGCGGGCCAGGACTGGCAGGTGCCTCTGCTCCAGGAGGCCATCCAGGGACCCAGGTTCCCTCTGTGTTGTTGCCCCTCCATTCCCTGGCCAGCCACTCTCTCCCACCCGCAGTAGCTGTTCCACCAGCACCCGTGGGCATTACACCTGCAGGAAGGGGGACAGGAAATAGAGGGTGCAGGGTGGAGAAGCTCCTCCTGAAAGGAGGACTCCAGGGTGCTGCTCGCCTCCCTCTATGTCCCTGCACGAGGCTGCCAGGGGGATTACGGCTGCAGGCTCTAGCTAGGCATTCCTCTCACACCCAGAAGGTTCTGTTCCTATAAAGAAGGGAATGACCAATTCTGGGAAAGTCTCTGGCACATCCTGGGACCCTCTACATCTTAGTCATTCCACGAGCTTGTTCTTGTTCTTTTTTTGTTGTTTATACAAAGTCTTGCTCACCCAGGCTGGAGTGCAGTGGTGCAATCTCAGCTCACTGCAAACTTTGCCTCCAGGGTTCAAGTGATTTTCCTGCCTCAGCCTCCCTAGTAGCTGGGATTACAGGCACCCACGACCATGCCTGGGTAATTTTTATGTTTTTAGTAGAGATGGGGTTTCACCATGTTGGCCAGGCTGCTCTCGAGCTCGTGACCTCAGGTGATCCGCCCGCCTCAGCCTCCCAAAGTGCTGGGATGACAGGTGTGAGCCACTGTGCCCAGCCTATCTTTGTCCTTTTTACATGAGTCCTCAGGAACTAGCCCCGGAGCAGGCAAGGGTTAAAGGATGTGGGTGCCCTGTCTTTGGAGAGACATAATTTCCTTGGCAGTATTCTTCTTTAGACGACTTTATCAGGAGGAGCTGGATAAATCTGACTGTTCAATAAGTATCTTCTAGTTTTCTCAATGGACAAAGGATTCCTATTTGGTCTGCTTTGTTTGGATTCATTTTATTTTGTCTCTGTGACCTTTGACCTGATGTAGCTAAAATGTCGATTCTGGTGCAGTCAATTTCTTGTAAACCAACACAGCATGCCATCGTGAAAGCCAAGCCAAGCAAAACCCCAAACAAAACAATATAAAAATATCCCCTCCAGACCCCATAGAGTCCCATTTGAAATCCCCGGGGGGGCATTGAGGTGACTCCCATTTTGCTGTATTGTGTGGACTGACTAGCATCTCACATCTGGGAGCTTTCCCGGGCCGTGGCTCCCAGGGTCCTGTGCAGGGGAATAGCTGGGTGCACACACAATACCACGGGATCCTCAGGCTATTTTTGTCACAATGAATCCGCGGGAGGCAGCTGCTTCATCCTGACCCACTTCCTTCTCGCAAGTGCGCTGGCAGCCAGAAGAGAGCGTGGGGAAGGATTTTCTGTTAGCATCCAGCTCTCTTCCCCTCTTCCCCGTGACTGTCCAGGGGTGGGGGAGAAGCTGCCTGGCTTGCATTTGCATTTCAGGACACATTACAGATACTCTCCACACCTGAACGTCGTGCCCGGCTGTTGGCTTCTGCAGGCATGCTCTCCTGTCCCCTCCAAATCGTGTTTCCCCCTCTATGTCCTCATCATCAGCTTAACTCCTTCAATGCAATGTTCATTTCAGTTAGCAAGACACAGAATAGCTGTGGACAGGGAGTTCAGGTGCCATCTCTACTAAAAATACAAAAATTAGCCAGGCGTGGTGGTGGGCACCTGTAATCCCAGCTACTTGGGAGGTTGAGGCAGGGGAATCACTTGAACCCGGGAGGTGGAGGTTGCACTGAGCCAAGACCGCATCATTGCGTTCCAGCCTGGGTGACAGAGACTCTATCTCAAGAAAAACAAAAACAAGAAACAAGAAATAAAGAGGAGAGGGCCGGGCACAGTGGCTCACGCCTGGAATCCCAGCACTTTGGGAGGCCAAGGCAGGTGGATCACTTGAGGTCAGGAGTTCGAGATCAGCCTGACCAATATCATAAAACCCCATCTCTACTAAAAATACAAAATGAGCCAGGTGTGGTGGCGCATACCTGTAGTTCCAGTTACTCAGGAGGCTGAGGCAGGAGAATCACTTGAACCCGGGAGGCAGAGGTTGCGGTGAGCCGAGATCACACCATTGACTCCAGCCTGGGACACAGAGTGAGTCTCAAAAATAAATAAGTGAATAAAAAGAGGAGAGGAAGACAAGAAAGTCTGGCTAAGAAATAGTGTGGTGCTGTCTTCTCTAAACAGCCAGTCTTAGGGGATATGTAGCAGGAAACCTACGCATGCAGAAAAAATTAACACTGAGAAATCTGAAGACATGAGGAGCCCGAGGATGTGGTGTTCATGCTGCTATCTCTGCACAAAACTCTATCCAACCTCTAAACACAGCCACTTTCAAGAAATACTCAAGAGTCAGAACTCCGTAACTCATCTGGGTCAGGGTTTTGAGCCCACATTATTGATAAGCTCTTCCAAATGTACGTTACCTTGTTTCAACTTTAATTATCGATGGTAACAGGGGACCTTTCCTAATATGTTGTTTGACCAGCTGTAAGATGGTCATTAGGCATCCAGATCTTTCCTATTAGTGATTTCTCAAACTTTTTCTTTCTTTTTATTTTGAGTCAGGGTTTTGCTCTATTGCCCAGTCTGGAAGGCAGTGGCGTGATCACGGCTCACTGCAGCTTCAGCCTCCCAGGCTCAACCCAACCTCCCACCTCAGCCTCCTCAGGAGCTGGGACTACAGGCATACACCAGCATGCCTGGCTAATTTTTATATTTTCTGCAGAGATGGGATTTTGCCATATTGTCCTGACCGGTCTAAAACTCCTGGGGTCAAGTGATCCTTCCACCTCGGCCTCTCAAAGTGCTGGGATTACAGATGTGAGCCACTGCACCCGGCCTCAAACTTTTTCAATCAATGAGTTACTTTAGACAGCTAAAGAAGCCTCCCCACCTCATCCTATGATTAAAAAATCATCATCATCAGTGAGAAGGCTGATGCTTTTGATGTGTGCTTTAGTAAATATCATAAATAAATGATTAATTCAGGCCAGTACTGGAGGCCTGGAAACTATTGTAAACATGACCTTGGCAGCTGTGCTGATGCGATGAGAAGAACACTGGGTAGATTTGCACGTGACGGGAGGGAGCGTCACCCGGTGCTCTGTGGCAGACACCTGTCCTTGTCACACTGGGAGGTCTCCATCAGAACCACAGTCCGCACAGCAGGGGTCCCTGGGTCCTGTCCTGCAGACGTGGTGGCATGTGTGCACCAAGATGAGAGGACACGCAAGCTGGCTGTGTTGGGTTTTGTGGTAGCAAAGAACGGGAAAGAACCCAGACTTCCACCAGTGCGTCACACACTATTTTGTATTAGGGTGAAGCTATTAAAAGGAACAGTGACCGGTTGCGTGTGCTCTGGTGGGAAGGCCCCCGGGACACACAGTAAGGGGCAAACAGCAAGGAGCAGAATGTACATAAAGACGATTGTGTTTGTGCAAAAAAACAAAAACAAAAACAAAAACGTATGCTTATTTGCTTGTACAAACATTCAGGATATTCTAAATATTTTCCAAAATGAAAGGCCGCACCTAGAAGTCTTGTGAATGGTTATTTTCCAGGACAGAGTGTCAGTATCAGTGGATGTGGGAGTGAGGAATGTGCCTTTGCATCTTGATCTCTCTATTTTCTTTTATCACTTTTGTAATACAGAAATACACAACTTATAAAGGAGGGGAAAGCGGGAATCATATTTTGCCAGAAAGAACTTCTGAGGCAGCTGAGGAAAACTGAACACAGTCTGTACTGCTGAATTACTGAGGCTTTTCCGGACATGACAGTGGTAGTGTGGTGTGTTTCAAAAAGCCTTCTTCTGTCATAAATGTACACTAATGTATTTACAAGTAAAACGATAGGATTCTGGTTTCAAAAACTATGCATATATAAAAATTAGTTTTGCGATGATTTAATAGGTAAGTTTTAAAGATGACCAAATGACAAACGAAAATCTATAGTTTCTTTATGAGGGGTGTAAGAAGTGCCATAACCTGCAGGAGCAGGCAGCAGGTAAACTTGGGGGCGGGGGAGGCGTGAGGTCTGGGGAGTGCTACAGTCCGGGGTCCCAGGTGCCTCAGGGCGGGCCCAGGGTCATGTGGGAGGGCCAGCCAGGTGTGGCCGCAGCTTAGCTTCGGAATTCACACTCAGCATCCAGACACTGGGTGAGACCGGGGTAGATGGAGGGCACCTGGGATGAAGAATGCGGGGAGGAGCCAGGAGCTGGGGTCACCCCCGCCTACAGACCCCACGGCTCCATTCCTCACGCGTGGCTCCTGGACCTCCTGCTCACCTCTCCTTGCGGGGCTCTGTCTCCTAGCATGTAAATGCTGACAACCGATGCAGCTGTGTGAATGTGTGTGTCTGTGTGATACGAATGTGTGCACCTGTGTCTGCATGTATGATATGAATGTGTGTGCACCTGTGTATGATATGAACGTGTGCACCTGTGTCTGCATGTATAATATGAACGTATGTGCCTGAGTTCGCCTGTGTGATACGAAAGTGTGCACCTGTGTCCGCATGTGTGATATGAATGTGTGTGCAGCTTTGTGTGATATGAACATGCACACCTGCGTCCACATGTGTGAAACAAACGAGCACGCCTGCATCTGTGGATGTAATAGGAACATGAGCGCCTGTGTCTGCGTGTGTGATATGAACGTTTGTGCCTGTGTTTGTGTGTGATATGGATGTGTGCATTTGTGTTTGTGTATATGTGTATTAGCCTCTGTGTATGTGAGAGTGTGTATGGGCACTATTTGCGTATATGAATGTGTGTATGTATATGAGTATGAATGTGTGTGCCTGTGTTTGTGTGTATGAGTGTGTGTTTGTATCCCAGTATGAATGTGTGTGTATCTGTGTTTGTGCGTGGGAGCGCGTGGGGGCGCCGCCCAGGTGTAGATGTATGTGAGTGTATGTAGGTGTGTGTGTATACGACTGTGTGTGTATGTTTTTGTGTAGGTGAGTATAAATATGTGTGCCTGTGTTTATGTATGTGTGTGTGGGTATGTGAGTGTGGGAGTTTGGGCATATGTGTGTGAATGGTGCATGTGTTTGTGAGTGTGACCGTGTGTAAGAGTGTGTGAACATGTTTGTGTATGTGAATGTGAGTGTGTGTGTGGCGGGTGACAGGTAACATATCTGAAGGCAATGGGGCCTGTAGTGATCTGTGTTTGTGTTTGTGAGTGTGAATGTGTGTGAGAGTGTGAGCATTGTGTGAATGTGAGCATGTGTGAGTATATGAGTCTGTGTGTGTGTTTATGGTGAAGGGTAACATACCTGAAGGCAATTAGGCCTGCAGTGATCTGTGCGATTTCTGATGTAAAAAAGCCAATGTGAGGGGTCTTCCCCAGCCACCCTGGCAGGTCTGCAGGTCCATGAGCCACACTCTCACGGCGGGGGTCCCAGCTGCAGAGGGCTCCGGGCAGTTCAGAGCTTGAAAAAGAACCCAGTGATCCCATAATGAGAGGCTGAGGGAGAGTCAGTCAAGACCACCTTGAGGTTGAGTTGTCTGCATCTCAGGTCTCTTGGAAGGCCTTCTTCGCTTGTAAATATTCTCTTTCAACAGAAAGTGAGTCTTCCTTCCATGGAAGCCCCTACCCCATTTGACCTACTCATGTTTGCACCACCTAATTGGATGCAAGTGCATTAAATAGACATATATATATATTTATTATATATTTATATATAATATATTTTATATATTTTTATTAAATAAATATATACATATGTATGTATTTAATATGCCTAGACAGGGAGCATGGTTCTGACATTGAAATGCTTCTGTCACCTCTTATCTAATTTCAGACCTGAGGCACCTAGGCCTTTGCTTGGTAAACCTCAGGTGCAGAAAGGCCTGGAAGGAGAAAGGCGTATTCGCTTTCAAGAGAGACCTGGACCTCAAGCAGATGCGGGGGAATCACAGCAGAGCTTGATGCAGGTAGGCTGGGCCCTGGGCCCTGGGCCCTGTGCAGAAGGAAGATGCTGGGGGTCTCATGCTCCATTCAGATTCATTTGCTTTCAAGTATGTTTCCTGCTCTCTGTATCCCTCCTCACTGCACAGCATGAGATGCAGGAGCTGCCAGGATGCCGTGGGTGTGTGCTGGGCTTGCTTTCAGACAGTGGTTTCCAAGCTTGAGCATCCGAACATCTTGGGGTGCTGGCTGGAACACAGGGTGCCAGCCCCAGCCCAGAGCGCCTGGGTCAGGAGGTCTGGGAGGGACCCAGAAACGTGCATCTGCCACAAGAGCCCAGATGATGTTGGTGCCACAGGTCCACCAGCCACACTCTGGGAGCTGCTGGCCTCGGGTGATGAGCCTGCATTTCAGATCGCCCCAGGGACAGGCAGGCAGCTTCTGGCTTTCAGGAGGAGCACAGTTTGGGTTTTGTATCTCTTGCTTGTATGCAAAACATCCACATGATTAAGGTTTTTTAAAAATTGTGGCTAAATACCCAAAACACAGTAACACAAACTTTGCGGCCTTACCCCTTGTGAGTCTACGGCTTAGTCACATTGCACGCACGCACGTGGCTGCGCAACCATCACCTCCGTTCTGTGCCCGCACACTTTCGACGTGAAAAGCTGAAGCTCTGTGCCCAGTGTGCGCCGACCCCCCAGCCTCACCTCCCATCCCGTCCCGGAAGCCATCGTTCCACTTTCTGTCTATTTACATTTAATTAAGCCCATGGCTCACTGTGTTTTGGGCAAAGTCATGGTGACAGTGAAACCTGAGGCTGATCCCACAGAGGAGACGGACAGGTGACTGTGTTGAATTACGTGACAGCACAGCGATCAAACAGCTGCCTCGGAGAGATGAAGGGTGGTAAGAGGCTCAACCAGGTAGCTTCTCTTCCTCCTCCTCTCTAACTTCAGGCTGGGAAAATGCTGTGGGCAGAGCCGCTTTGGGAAGGTGGAAAGCCTTTTACTCTCAGGTTGTTCAGTAAGAGGTTCCCGCTGCGACACTTGAAAGCCCAGTAGACATGTCTGAATTTATAATACGCTCTTGAAGTATTCATTCATAACCCTAAAGGGATTTTCAAAGCCACGAAGAGGATGGAGAATTTTGGGTGGCTCAGGTATGGGGAAAAACTTCTAGGAGGGCTGTTTGTTCAATGGTATTAAACAGACTTTTGGGAAGAGGGCGCCAGTAGCCACAGACACGGAAAACTCTCAGTTCAGCAGGTATTTGTTGCCTGCTAACTGTCTCCGAAGCACAGAGATGGGGGCAGAGAAACCCTGAGAGGTGCACGGGGCTCAGTTAGTGATCGGAGTTAAAGGAACATCAGTGACCAACGGTCTCGTTGTTCCATAGGGATGTAGGGGCCCCTCTGTGTGCAGGGACCTCTGCCAAGCACAGGTACCCAGCAGCTTCCCCGGTGTGGTACGAAGCGGAGAGGCGGGTACTCGGTCATGATGATAAGATCCTCCTCCTAGCCAGGGCTGTTGCGGTCAGGCTGCACCGGGAGTGGTTTCCTTATGTTCCATCACTGAAGCAGATCATTACAAAACAGCACAATGTGTGACCACTGGAAATACGAGTGAGGGTCTTATGAGGACATCAGAGGGGAATTCCTAACCCAGGCCGGGGAGGGTGGGATGGGCTGGTGAGTGGAGATGGTGTTAGAGTGAAGCAGCAGAGATTGGAAAGGAAGATGCAGAACTAAGAGGGAATTCAGCCCACCCGTGTGCATCCCGATAGCTGCTGAGCATCCCTCTCTGCCAGACACAGCCCCATCCCCGGTAATAAAGGACTGAACACAACCTCCTCTCATGAGCTTGTGTTCTTGGTTAGGGGTGGTGGCAACAAACAGGGTTGGATGTAACATACAGGATACGTTAGTGATAAGTGCTCAAACTACAAGGAGAGAGAATAGGAAACTACAGTTGGGATACTGCAGTTTTACAGAGGGTTGCAAGGGAAGCTGTTACCAAGAAGGTGGGATTGGAGTCAAACCCTGAAGGAAGTGATAACATGAGTCATGACCCCTCAGGGAAGGCTTTTCCAGACAAAGACCAGACGTGCAAAGGTCCTGGGCAGGGGCTCCCTCGGAAGATCAATGTGAGCAAGCCAAGTGTGGCCAAAGCAGAATGGATGTGAGAGGGAGGACGGAGGTGAGTCCCGACAGGGATGGGGAACACGCCATGCGGAGGCTTCCTGGCCACTGAAGGCTCTCTGAGTTTCCTTTGGGTGAGATGGAAGCTGCTGAGGTTCTCCGAGCAGAAGACAGGCGTGTGACTTGACTTGTTCTCACAGCCTCTCTCTCTGGCTGCGATGGGGAATGAAAGTCAAGGGGAACTGTGGTGGCAGGAGAGATACCAGCCAGGAGGGGGTTGCCCCAACCAGGTGTGGACAATGGTGGGTGACACTGAGGTACAAGCAATGGTGTGAGTGGGAAGTGACTGGGCGGGGACTGTGTTGTGAAGACAGAGCTGACAGGATGGGCCGGCCAGTAGGAGGTGGGATTTGAGGCTAGAGAGAGGTCAGGAATGACTCCAGGATTTTTGACCCAGCCAGAGTGAGGCCGGAGTTGCCATCTCCCCTCTCATTGTGAAGGGCTCAGAGCGGGAGGTGAGAAAATGAGAATTCATTCTAGGCAGTCCAAGCAACAGTAGCAAAGCACAGTAACCATGGCGTGTGTGCTGGGAGCTGCCAGCGCCTGGAGACCCCAAGGAAGGGTGTGGGTGGGCGAGACCAGACAGGGACAGGTACGCACGAAAAAGCTTCCTGTAGCATCTGCTCATCCAGAGTTTGGGTTTTTCTGGGCGGGCTGCCTGGTAGAAGCTGTGCAAGGGCTCAGGATGCTGCTGGGAGAATACCACATTTCACTTCATTCAAGATATCACTTATAAATTCTATCATTATTTTGTATTCTTCTAAGAAAGAAATTACACTAACACTTGTGTTATGGCAGGTGACTGTTTTGTCTAAAGTTTGCCCTTTAGGAATAATACATGCATATTAAAGGTGCCCTTTCACACTTACTTAGACATAGAGGTTCATATCCTACATCTTTCCGTGTGTGTAGAAAAGAAAGACACAAAATTAATTGGTTAAGTTTTTGCAAGTGTCTTCACACTCAGAGTCTGACTCCTCTGAAATACTTTGAGACTAGAATCACCCATGTTCAGGTTTTCCACTAACCTGGAAACTACATGTGCCCATGAGCGACAGGGAAGGCTGCCTTCCTTGGAAGAGTTCTCCACCACTGTCTGAACGGCCCTTCTGCACTGTTGAAGCTGCTGCATACTTGATCTCTGTTGAGGTATTAGGGAAGGCAAATAAGTCACTATTGCTGCTGGATGTGATCTGTTGCGAGGCACATCCTGTTATCAGAAATGGTAAGATGTATTAAAAAGACGTGTTTTGGAACCAATGGCATAGGAGTGGATTGGGGCCATCATTCCAGTCTTCCACCTTGAGGTTGGAAGGAATTTATACCCAGAATAACATTATGAAAGGCCAAAAGAACAAAAGAAGGAGTTGGGCTGACAGGTTTCCCAGGTGGAATTATTCCAGGTGATGCCAAGACCCAGCATGTGTCCCAGGCATGGGTGACTGGAGTGAGGTAAGATGTCGGCCAGTGGAGTGAAATGGGGTCAAGTCCTGAGCTGTGGCTGTTGGCAGAAAGTCCATATGATGTTTAAACCTCCTGGGATTATGGCAGGAGATGGGATGGAGACTTCAGCATTCCCCTGGGGCTGCTGTAACAAAACATCACAAACTGGGGGGCTTAGAACAACAGGAATTTCTTCTCCCGGCGTTCTGGAAGCCGGAAGTCTGAAATCAGTATAGCAGGATTGGCTCCTCCCAGTGGGCATGGCTTCTGGGGTCCCTGGCAATCCTCGAGGTTCCGTGGCTCACACAGGCATCAGTCTAAGCTCTGCCCTCATCACCACGTGGCCTTGTCCTCTGTGTGTCCTTGGCTCTTATAAAGACACCAGTCATTTGGGTTTAGGGCACACCCTAATCCAGCATGAACTCAGCTTACTTTCACATGTTTGCAAAGACTGTTTCCAAATAACATCACATTCTGAGGTTACAGGGGAGATGAGTTTGGGGGCACACTATTTAACTCAGTACAGAGAGGAAGATGGAGCCAGCTCCCCAAGTCATGTGTGGACAGGGAGGAGTGAGCAAGAGGCTGGCCGATGGCAGGGGTGAGGAGAGGAGGACGGGGCTGCAGCAGACCCTGTGGGCTGCAGGGCAGCAGAGCAGCAGACCGGGGCAACCTCACGGGCCTCCCTGTTGATGGGTTTGTCCCTCAATGTCCAACCAAAACCCTCCCAGCACTTTCATGCCATCCCATCGATAACCTCAACCTCTCAGCCTCCAGAGCCTGGGAGCTTTTGGGTGTCCGGCATCTACTCCAGTCCTTGCCCTCTGCCCACTCCAATGGATGTGGTGTTTCTGACCTACCCAGATTCCTGGGCTATCCTCTCCCAGAAACAACTCCAGCCCAGTATCCGTTTGGCAGAGCCCCAGGCACGCTTTCCGCCCCAGAGATAAAATCAAACATCAAAGGAGTATGAAATTTCACAGGAGGGCGGAAGCGTGCTGGTCCGGAATTGGCAGTGGAGGCCGAGGGCAAGGCTAACGCCTGTTGTCACTGAACTGAGAATTAGGACAAATGGCCCTGTGTGGAAGCCGGGGGATGACCTCATCTCCTGAGGCCACAGTTCTCCATCCGTGAATCCAAGGGGCTGGCTTAAGGAACCGACCGTGAGGGCACCTTCAGGTCCCAGACTCTCCAAGTTTAAAAACAGGCAGGCGACGGAGCATCTGACAGGCTTTTCTGATTCCTTGTTTCTCTTTACACAAAGTGTTTTGCCCCATTATGGCTTTTATTCCCCACCTTATCTGTTGAAATAGTTCCCAAATCTATAATCCTTCCGCAAACCCTAACAGTCTGATGAATTCGACCAGAAAGAGAAAGCCATGAGTTCATTACAGACATGTTAACATTCATCTGTGATGCAGTTTCCATTCTGTCGCATGCTGGCATCACTTGAGAGCTGTATTTCCTTATTCTCCCCGTGTGTAGTGGGGACAATAAGAAAATAATGATCCCCGCAGGTGTCCAGGCCCTGATCCACAGAACCAAAGACTATGTTAGGTCACAGGCAAAGGCAGCGGAATGGCTACCTAAAGGAGGAAGAGGGTCTAGGATTATCCAGGTGGACCCGATGTCATCACAGGGCCTTTAAATGGAAAAGAGGGCAAGGTGGCGGGGGAGAGGTGGAGGGGGGCGAGGTGGGGGAGGCTGAGGTGGAGGGGGGCGAGGCGGAGGAGGTCGAGGCGGAGGGAGGTCGAAGCAGAGGCGGGCGAGGCGGAGGCGGGCAAGGTGGAACAGGGTAAGATGGAGGGGAGGTGAGGTGCGGGGGAGGTAGGTCAGAAAACAAATATCAGAGGATGTGATGTGAGGACCCTATCAGCCTTTGCTGGCCTGGAGACGGAGGAAGGGGCCTTAACCCAAGAAAATATGGAAGTCTCTAGAAGCTGAACAAGCTGAGGAAACAGATCTTCCTCCAGAAAGGAATGCAGACTGCTGAAACTCTGAGTTTAGCCCAGCAAGACCTGTGTTGGACTTCCAACCTACAGAACAGCAGGGCAATGAATCTGTGGGGCCGTTGTTGTTGTTGTTTGGAGATGGGGTTTCGCTCTTGTTGCCCAGGCTGGAGTACAGTGGAGCGATCTCGGCTCACTGCAACCTCTGCCTCCTGGGTTCAAGTGATTCTCCTGCCTCAGCCTCCCGAGTACCTGGAATCACAGGTGCGTGTCACCACGCCCAACAAAGTTTTGTATTTTTAGTAGAGATGGGATTTCACCATGCTGGCCAGGCTGGCCTGGAGCTCCTGACCTCAGGTGCTCCACCCACCTCAGCCTCCCAAAGTGCTGAAATGACAGGCGTGAGCCATCGTGCCCAGCCGAGTGTTGTTTTAAGTGACTAAATTTGTGGTGACTTGTTACAGCATGGGTAGGAAACTGATGCAACAGTAATTATCGAGCCCCACCCAGACCAATTAAATCAGTGTCTCTGGGCAGCGAGGTCTCTGGCGATGCGAATACCCAGCCAGAGGCTGCTCAGGAATGATACCGTGACATTTATTTCATAACTACTCCTGACCTCCAATAAGCTCAGCAACCCGGTAGGAGCACGTTTCCTTGCCTGTAGAATGAAAGGCGGAGAAAATTCATCAATTGACCTTGTCCGAACTTCTACTGGGGGCCAGGACAGGTCAGGCATGTGTGATAGAGAACGCACAAGGTTTCCTGCCATGGCAGGGTGTCTGTGATGGACAGCTAGCTCTGACGCTGCATTGCCTACTCACGCGAACGACTCACTTCGCTGCCACCCTCCATAAATGTAGGTGATACAACAATTCCAGGCAGATCAAAGCCCAGTGTGGAAGCCTTCACGCTACCAGAAGCACCACCTCAGTTCCTGTGGAATCAGTGAGGAGGGGAGTGCATTCCTTAGGGCCTCTTCCAGTGGCAATGGCCGTTGTATCACCTACGTTTATGGTGGGTGGGAGGGAAGCGATGTGTTCACATGAGCAGGCAGTGCAGCATCAGAGCTAGCTTGGGGGCCAGCCCAGGCCAGCACTCCGGGGAGGCTGCTGCAAAGAGGGTCTCCCATATCCCAGCTCCGCTCCCAAGCACAGACGCTGTCTTGGGCTCCAGGAAGACTCAAGACACCCGAAGCTCCTCCCCTGACAGCCTGAAGCCTCCAGCCCAGCAGGAAAGACAGGACCCTTTTCCCAGACATCCCAGAAAAAGCCACACGGCAGCTGACTGGTTCTAATCTTGTCCCACAACCATCCCTAGATCAGTTACTGTGACCAAGAGGACACTCATGGAGCCACATCTAGTCCAACGGCCACACCCTGAGATGAGGACAGGCAACACGGGCTGAAACTTGTCTCTCTGGGTTGCAGACATAGGAGATGAGCTTGCAACCAGAAGGAGCTTCTAATGAAAACAGTCTGAGAGCTCTTCGACCTTGCTGAGCTTGAAGAGGCTGTGGTTCTCCCGATATCCCATGCCCAGGCCCACACATGGCTGGCATGCTGTCTGTCCATCCCCTTCATGCTTCCTTCCAAGCTGGTCCAGTCACGCCCAGCCTGCCATCAGCTGCAGAGTCATGGTGAGGCCAGGAAGCTGTTTACAAAGATGTATGTGCTGTCAGGCCAGGCTGGGGTGCGTCATGGGCCAGAAGGTCAGTACCAATGCAAAGTAGGTGGGGGACATTTCTGTGATGTCATCTTGAACATGTTCCCCAGAGGAAGTCCCATCTGTAAAGCCAGATTCAAGAAGTTATTGTTTTTAAAGCTCATAGGACCCCGTCTGGCCTCTGAAAGTCTTAAACATCTGAAAGCTTAAAGTGCTGCAGAGCGGCTTCCCTGGAGGCAGAGGGTGAGATGGAGGTAGAATGCCACCTGACTTCCAAGGAGGCTCCCTGTGGCGAACCTCTGCAGAGAGGAGAGGCAGGGCAGGGGGCAGGCAGAGGAAGCAGTCAGCCTCCCCCACGGGACCCAGGACAGCCACGACCCCGTCCCTACAGGGCACTCTGGAGCTAGAGCTGTCCCTAGTAGGGTTGAACTGAGTGGGTCTCTACATTGCCTCGTGGATCTGAACCTGGATTGTGGAAGGTTTGTTGTTGTTTAATGGTAGGAGCTCTTTATATGTAATGGATATTAATCCTTTATCAGACATAGGACTTTCAAATATTTCTTCTATTTTGTGAGTTGTGTTTTCACTGTATTAGCAAGCACCTTTGATCCATAAAAGGTTTTAATTCTTACACAGTCCTTGTTTGGTTTTGGGTGATGCTGTTACTCACATATCACATGCAGTACTGCAGGACAGGCAATCAGTACATCCTCCCAACCTGTAGCAAATAAAAGGGCCTAAGCCCCAGGCCCAGGCTGGTCTGCATATTCTGTCCCCGTGCACTGTGATGGGTTTGGAGATGGGCAAGGACCTAATTTGTCCCAGTGAGGTTCAGTCCAGAACTTTTCTTAGAATGATGGGGGAGGAAGCTTTACTCACCTACCTCTGAGGCTTAGAGCCAGTGAGGAACTTCTGGAAGCCATCTTGTCACCAAGAGAGGAGGGTGTAATGGAGAGGAAGGCAGGGAGAGAGAAGGTGTGCATGTGAGTGTGTGATGGACTGATTATGTGCATTGGTAATTGATAACTTACCCATGCTGCCTTACACCAACTTGAGTTTGCTTTCTTTCACTTGCAACAAAAAAAGCTCTGATGGATAGAGAGCTTACTTTGGAAGCCCTTTACTGCCTCCTCCATTGAACAGATGAGGGAACTGAGGCCCAGGTAGGGGAGCTCACATAGCTGATAAATTTCATCAGGAACTATTAAAGGTCTCTTGCAAGAAGGACGCCTTTTCACATATTTGCATTTCCCTTCCTTGGGAGACAATATCTTTGTCTCAGTTTTGCTCTCACCCCCTGTGCTAGGAGAAAGGACACCTTGGGGTTCCTTGTTCCCAAAAAGAAAACTAAGGAAGAACTCACAGAGGGCCCCTGATACGGCGTGGTTCTGGTGTCTCCATCCAGATCTCATTGTTAAGGGCAGGGCCAGGTGGAGATAATTGAGTCATGGTGGTCGGGGGGGCGGGTCGCCCCATACTGGTCTCTTGGTAGTGAGTTAAGTCTCAGGATATCTGATGGTTCTAAGAATGGGAGTTCCCCTGCACAAGCTCTCTTGTCTGCCGCCATGTAAGATGTGACTTTGCTCCTCATTCACCTTCTGCCATGATTGTGAGGCTTCCCCAGCTGTGTGGAACCATGAGTCCATTAAACCTTTTATAAATTACCCAGTCTTGAGGATGTCTTTATGAGCAGCATGAGAACAGACTAATACGGCCCACAAGTCAGTAAGGAAACCAGGTTCTATACGAAAGACCAAACAAAATTCATATTTGAAACTTATCCTGAAACAACTTTCAGGGTTCAGAGAAATAAAACAAGGTTTAGACATTTTTTGACAAATTTATATGGGGTGGAAAGTGAAAGGTTCCTTCACACTCTAACACCTTTCTTTATATCCTCGCAGAATTTTTCCTTTGTTTATTTAAAAAAGGCAACATAATATGCATATTTTTCTGCAACTTGCTTTAAAAGAAAAGTTAACAACATACTGACTGTTTTTCCAGGGCAGAATATGCCAAATCAACTTCATTCTTTTTAATAGGTCCATATTTTAATTTCATTTGGTGAACACCAAGGTTGTTTTGATTTTTGTTATTACAAACTATTCTGCACACACATCCTTAGGCATAGAAGGCTATAAATCTGGGGTTAGGTACAGAATCACTTCCAAAAGTAAGAAGTCTAGACAGAGATTCACTGGCCTGATTGCAAAGTCTCTCTCATGCTGTTGAGTGACCTGTGTGGGCGTCTCTCAATATATTTAATAGGTCTTCCTCATAATATTTCCTATTTGAACATATTTTTAGCTACTCTCTTGCATTTTTCTCTTCAAATAACCTTTATTAAATATGATGTGTTAATAAATGCTTCATTAAATATTGATTGTATATACCCTAAATGGATTAATTTATGCCTTCGTGCTATTGAGTTTTCGTTTATCCTTTTCAGTATAGACTTATAATTTCATTCAGAGAGAGACTGAATGCATGGGTAATAGTTTCATTTCTTCTTTTCATGGTTTGTCACTATGACTTTCTTCCTTACCTTGCTAAATTAACCAGCAAGCCTGGAACAATGTTGACTATCCCTGGTACCAGCAGATATCACGTGCTGCTGTCTTTAATTGTAACTGCCTTTCGTGTTTCACCAGTTTAATGTTTTCTAGTTATTGCTATATATGTCTTACTATGTTAGAACTTCCTTCTGTCAATAGCCAAGAGAGAACAGTAAGAATTATCAAGTTTCCTCAGCATTTTTGCCATTTAATGATTGAATCATAGTTTTCATCTTTTAACCTATTGTAGTAGTTAGCCTTCAATAAAATGCCCAATAATTCTTGAATCCTGGCATTCACACGCCATGAAGCCCTCTTCCTCATTGTGTGGGGCAAACCCATGGAATCAGTAGATAATTGTGGAATAGCAAAGCATGAATTCTAAAGCTAAGCTATAAAATATCTCAAAGTACTTGCTATGGGGGAATTAGCTGCCACGTTGTGAGGATCCTCAAAGAGTCCTAAAAGTTCCACGTGGCCAGGGACTGAGGCCTCCAGCCAGCAGCTGTGGGTGCCTTCCAAGGGCGTCATCTTGGAAGCCAGTCTTCCACCCCATGTAAGCCATCCAATGACTGCAGCCATGTCAACTTCTTGACTATAACTTCTTGAAAGGCACTCTAAGCTACAGCCACTTCAACTGCTGTGGGTACCTAATGGAAACTGTGATAAAATACATATCTATTGCTTTAAGCTGCTAAGTGTTGAGGTGATTTGTTAATCAATTTGTATATGCACTTACTTAGACATAGAGGTTCATATCCTACATATTTCCGTGTGTGCAGAAAAGAAAGACACAAAATTAATTGATTAACTAATGCAAATACAAATTGATTTTAAAATAACTTTTCTGATGTTATTTCATCCTTTTATTATTGGAATAAAAACAGTTTAGTTGTGAAATATTAATACATGATGGATTCAATTTGTTGATAGTAAATTTTGAATTTTATTATTCTTATTTGCAAAAGTGATTAAGCTCAATGGGTATTTCTTAACCTGTGTGTCAAGAACATCATTTTGGAAGTGTTAGCTGGAGCTCGGACAAAGGCAATTCTATTAAACCACTCTGGGAAGCATCTGTATAAAGAACACCCCTCTTGGAGATTTACGACGCTTGTTATTGTCGTGTTTTTACCACCTGACTCCAAATTACCTGGGGTGCCTGTTAAATTTGGATTTTCAGGCTTTATTCAATAAAAATCTGTGATTCAGGTCTGGAAACCTGCATTTTAACAAGCTTTACCAGGAATTCGTATGCACACAAAAGTTTTAAAACTCTATCTTAATGTATTAAAGGTTCTGGGAAGTTCAACAATTAAAAAAAAAAACTCTTATGGTCAACAAATTCATTTTTGAGGGGAAGTTTTTTTTTCTCTATTTGTTAGATACACTTCTAAAAATATTAGTTTGGATTTATAATTGTATGTTTTAAATATATATATGTATATTGCTATGCTTATTAGATTTTGGTGTCAGAATTTTATCAGTCTTGTAGACTATATTAGGACATTTTCTGTGTTTTTTTTCTGGGCTTCAGAATAGTTTAAATCACAGAGGATTTACCTGTTCCTAGAGGGTTGGATGGTAAATTGTTGACATCCTTCTCATTTTTTAATAATTATTATCCCGATTTTCTACTTCTTTATTTGACTCTGGTAATTATTCCTTTCAGCCAGATAATAAGTGTCTATTGGTATGAAGGTATACATGGCATGCTCTACGTTTTAAAACATCTCTGCCATATCACTAAGCATTTTGTCTTCTATCATGCAAAATGTAGATTCTCTCTCTCTCTCTCTCTCTCTCTCTCTCTCT
Source organism: Cacajao melanocephalus (assembly GCA_963573385.1). Classification (NCBI taxonomy): domain Eukaryota; kingdom Metazoa; phylum Chordata; class Mammalia; order Primates; family Pitheciidae; genus Cacajao; species Cacajao melanocephalus. Next base: position 76,004 of record CAUYLG010039741.1, read on the forward strand.
CTCTCTCTCTCGCTCCCGTGCTCACTCCTGCTGGGGTTTGCCAAGAGATTTATCTATCTTAGCCTATTCAAAGCTGTGGTTCTTTACTTTATCAATTCTGCCTTTTATTCCTTAATTCTTTTCTCTACAACTATTTCTTTTACCATTTCACCTCTTTTATTCATTAATTTCTTATTTTTTCTTAGCTTCTTCAGTTAAATATTTAATTCATTTGTTTTTAGCCACTTTGTTAATAATAAGAGCATGTTCAGTCCAGAACGTCCCCCTGATTGCAGGTGGGGCCACATTCTGGCTTTGCTGTTATTGCTATGGCTTGTTTTTTTTTTTTTTAACCTTCATCTGAAACAAAGTTTGAATCTGTAAAAGATACACATAAGGAAGAGTATCCAGTGTTTACAATTTAAGAAGCCTCCCTTTTCCTCTCTCTTAGTGCCCCAGGACTGCTTGTTTGCTTTCCCAGGAGAAAGCATGCTGGATTATTGCAGCTATCTCTGGTCCATTTCCATTTGAAAAAGGTGTTTTCAGCACTGCATGGTGATATAGTATCTGTTTTAGACATGATCTGTTAACTGCCTGTTGGAAGAAACTATAGTCTCTTTTGTATGTGGGCCCTGCTTCCTTCCCTGCCACTCTCCCAGTATGAGTGAGGTCATTTTTCTGTGATGATTTTTATAGCTCAATCACTTCTCAGGGCTTGTATCTGAAACATCTTATCTTGCCCAGTTTTTCCTGTGAATGTGGAAGGAAGGCTTGACAATGAACCTGGCTGGACCCAGGTTCTTCTCTCCCTGAATAGCGGCAGCAGCAGCGAGTCTTCAACTTGACCTCTCAAGTCCACAGTGGAGGCCTACGGAAGTCCGTTAGGGATGAGCCAGGACGGCTCCGTATTTGGCTGGAGCCTCACCTAATACCTGAGGAAGTTGGCTGAGAGCTTCCTGCTTGGAAGAACTCAGTAGTTTTTGTCTTGCACTTTACTTTGTGTTTTTTTTTTTTTTTCTTATTGTTGAGTTTATTTTTTTACTTTACTTAAGTTCTGGAATACATGTGCTGAATGTGCAGGTTTGATACACAGGTATACATGTTCCATGGTGCTTTGCTGCACCTATCAGCCCGTCATATAGGTTTTAAGCCCACATGCCTTAGGTATTTGTCCTAATGCTCTCCCTCCTCTTACCCACCAACCCTCTGACAGGCCCCAGTGTGTGATGTTCCCCTCCCTCTGTCCATGTGTTCTCATTGTTCAATGCCCACTTATGAGCAAGAACATGCAGTGTTTGGTTTTCTGTTTTGTGTTAGTTTGCTGAGATTGATGGCTTCCAGCTTCATCCATATCCCTGCAAAGAATGAACGCATTCATTTTCATGGCTACATAGTATTCCATGGTGTATATGTGCCACATTTTCTTTATCTAGTCTATCATTGATGCGCATTTGGGTTGGTTCCAAGACTTTGCTGTTGTAAATAGTGCTGCAATGAACGTACATGTGCATACCACGATGAGATGCCATCTCGTGCCAGTTAGAATGGTGATTTTATTAAAAAGTCAGGAAACACAGATGCAGGCAAGGCTGTGGAGAAATAGGAACGCTTTTACACTGTTGGTGGGAGTGTAAATTATGTCAACCATTGTAGAAGACTGTGGCAATTCCTTAAGAATCTAGAACCAGAACAATTTGACCCAGCAATCCCATTACTGGGCATACACCCAAAGGATTATAAATCATTCTACTTTGTTCTATTTTTATTTATTACGGAATATTTTATTTTATTTATTTTATTTGAGATACGGCCTTGCTCTGTCACCCTGACTAGAGTGCAGCGGCACAACTAAGATTCACTGTAGCCTCCATCTCCCAGGCTCAGGTGATCCTCCCACCTCAGCCTCCAGAGTAGGTAGGACTACAGGTGCACTACTATGCCGAGTTAATCTTTAATTTGTTTGTAGAGACAGGGCCTCACTGTGTGGCCCAGACGGGTCTCAAACTCCTGACCTCAAGCAATCTCCTGTGTTGGCTTCCCAAAATGCTGGCATTACAGACATGAGCCACTGCACCCAGCCTATTATGGAATATTTTAACTTAAACAGGTGAACAGAGTAGTGTAATGAACTCCCAGCTTCAGAAAGAGAGAGAATAGTGAGTCACTCAGCTTTAAGAATTATCATCTCACAGCCAATCTGACTTCATCTATACCTCCATCCACTTTCCCTACTCCTCTACTGTCTTGAAGCAAATCCTAGAAATCACATTTTATTCATAAATATTTCCGTATGTATCTCTAACAGATAAGGATGCTTTCTTTCATATAACCATGATGCCATTATCCTAAAACAGTAACTACTTAATATCATCAAAAATCCACTCAGTATTCAGATTTCCAGTTGTCTCCTAAAACTCATGTGGGGTCAAACCACGACCCTGTGATTTTAGGTGTTACTTGTTGGTTTGAACCGGGAGCTGAACGGCTCCATGCCTGCTGACTGACTGAACTCTGTTTTCATCTCTAGAGTTCCCAGCCGTTTTTTTCTTCAATATTTGTGGAAGAAACCAGTTTCTTTTGTCCTGTTTCCTAGTTTTCGATTTTGCTAATCACATCCTTATGGGGTGTTGTTGAATATTTTTCTCTGTCCTCTGTGTTTTTTGTGGATTGGATGCTGGAGTGGTGGGGTTCATGAAGCTCAATTTTTTTTAACAGGAAAACTATCTGTGTGAGATGTTCTCTCAGCAGGAGGCATACAATGCTTGATTGTCTTTTATTTTGTTAACAGACCTGTATTCAGTGCTGGGTCCATTATTTCAAGAAGCCTTGCAAAATGTTAACTCTGTTTTCTCTTGTTTCTTCATCTGTTCAGTGGAATAACTCCACAACGAGAAGCTTCCTCTCAAATTCTATCTGGTACCTGTGTGGCAATATTTTAAGTCTTTTTATTTCATTAACATACATCAACAACAAACATAAGATTTGCTATGTATATATTCCACATGTGTACTTGGAAACTGAGGGCTCCGAGTTGTCAATGACTCCTAGAGCTGCCTAAGGAGTTTCATCAGCAGATGTCTCGTCGTTGGTCAGCAGCTTGGAGACAGTTCCTTGACAGTGTCTGGCTGTCTAGGAGAGGACAGTCCACGGAGCTTGGTGTGCCCATGTGACTGTGTTCTGGCCATTGAGATAAAGTGTGAGGCTGCTTTCATGAAGCTGTCTTAGAAGGCAGCTTTGCTGGCTCCTGACATCTTCTTTGCCTCTTCCTCGTGCTTGGAACACATGGAATGCAGAAGAGAGAGCTGGAGGTCCTGCAGCCTTCTTGAACTAGGCAGTCAAGCTCTACACCCTAGAAATGGCAGACATAAAAGCCACAAAGTCCACGGATCCCTGAAACTCTCTGCATGCCATATTAACATGAGCTGCCCACCTGCAGGTTGCTTTTACACGAGAGGGAAATAGATTCACATCTTCTGTAAGATACTGTGTTGCAGGTAGGGAGGTTGCGTTAATCTTGTTGGTTCAGTTGTGTTGCTCCCACATCCCCCCAGGTGAAGCAGCTCCTCTCTTCAGTTTGCAAGGCGTGAAGACCTGTTTGGAGAAGGAACGGGGGAAGTCCTGCTCTCCTTTGGCACCCCCTCCACTGGCTCCAGCTCAATAGCCTTTAATTCGGATGACGCATGACCCCACATCCACTCCAGTCCTGAGTTAGGGTTAAATGGAAGTAACGTGCTCCAGATACAACTCTGGTCTTATCTTCTACCTCTTTAAAGCATCTGTAGAGGCACAGACGCCAGCAGCCGTGGCCTCCCTCTTGCCGGAGTCTGTCATCTCGTTTCCAGGCACCTCGGATCTTATGGGGCTTTTTAACTTCCAATCATAAAACAGCTCTCTCTGTCATCCAAGGCATGCATGGGCCATCTCAGCTCTTTGATCCCCTCTCTCCCTAACAGGGCTCACCCCCTTGGACATGTTTCTCCAACATGTCTGATTCTGCCACCACCACCACCACCACCACACACACACACACACACACACACACACACACACACACACACACACACAAAAGGAGGAATGTGGTTTCTTCTCCGTTATGACCGTCTTCTCTGGAGAATTTGCCAGAATTCATGGAGTCGCAAAAAGGAGTTAAGTGGACAAATGGGCTATGTTTAAGCTCAGTCGTTTTGAGCTATGAAAATACAAAAATATGCCTCTGCCTTGCTTCTTGTGGGTTTTATCTAAGGGTCTAGAAATCTACAGTAAGACATAAATGCCATCTACCCTATCTGAGACTTTTCAGTCCATAAAGCAAATCATCATCCTCTAAGTAAGACTTGCTTGTTTTTTCTGATTAACAAAAGGTTAACGGGCTCATTTTTGATATTTTATGTGGGAGCTTCGCATTTGGGTGTCAACAAATATCTCAGACCAAGGTGTGTGTTCACAGATCTTTCTGCAGTGTTGCGCATTGTGCTCCTAATCCCACCTTTAGTAAGTAAAAAAGAAGTGAGGTGGTAGAGATAGCAAGTGCACACACGGGGCCGAAGGGATTGGTTTGAGGCTAAGCGTAATCTAATCTACCCTGAGACTCAAATGTGCAAGACTCATTATGAGAGAATGATGCAGCTGTGCTGATTTCCACTTCACAGATGTGGAAACCGGGCTAGCAAGTGACGCGAATGAAGTTAAGTTCCAGCCTTGTCTACTTCCGAAGCCCATGTTCTTCCCCTCCGCTGCTCTCTCGCTGAGTCTCACCTACCACCAAATCTATCTGTGGGAGGCCCTCGTAGGAGAGCGTCTGGAAGGGAGAGGGCGTAGGAGACCTATCTTGAGGTTGTGTTTGCGGGGAAAGGCCATTGCTCTTCGGGAGTGCGGAGTCTGGAGGTGATAAGGAGGCTGAATAAAGCTCCTTAACACCGGACTCCAGGCCCAGCAAAGGAATATGAGAGGAGCAAAAAGCAAAGCCAGGCAACTCATGTAGGAAGGCGGTCACTGGCGGCTCCCCTTCCAATTTCAGGAGCCCTGTGGAGGCTATGGGGCTGCATTTTATATTCTCTTCCTTTACCGATTACAAGTTGATACATGAAACCACAGGGAAATGGTTGAATCATCTGAACAACGTTTTCTCCCTAATTGAATAGATTCTTCAGTTTAAAGAATGCTCTGAAGACGTTTTGTCCCCAGGCTTCCATCCTTGGCTCCTGAATCTCATTCCACAGCCCCACCCGAGACTTCCCCCAGCTTCAGGCTCATTTATCCAAGTGTCTGCCGGGTGGCCACCTGGATGTCCTGCGGGCGCTGCTGCTCAGCACATCTGACTCGGAGATCCTCTTCCTCCTGCAGGGGCATTTTCGGGGCTGGCCCCTCTGTCCGCCCACACACCTGGGCTACCACCCCGGAGCCTTGACTCCCCTCCCTCCTCTTCATTCTCTCCTCACTCAAATCACCAAACCCTCCACCCCAGGCTGGGACAGTCACTCTCTCTTCGTGGGCACATGCATATCTATCAGCTGCCAGGTGACGACATGGTATCCGATTTATCTGCATGTGCATCTATTTTCCCAGCTGGACGGTGAGCAACCTGGAGGCAGAGTGAAGACTCACTTCCTCTTTTCATCTGTAATCCCCAGAAGCACCTGAGAAGAGACCTCAATAAATATTTGTTGGATGATTATTGCTGAATGACTTGTAGATGCAAAATGCTGTCTAAGTATGAGAGGCAGCACAGGTGTGGGGAGACGGGGACGGAGAGGAAATCTGTTTACAGCTTATACTTGTTCATGAACACAGCCATGAGCTGCATGCTGGGGGTGCGATAAAAAGGCAGGAAGGACCCCACCAGAGCCCCCCAGTGATGGACAGCAAGCATGTGAGCAGGGGCATAAGGAGCACATTCTTGTGTGTGTAACTCAGGCAGGGCCTGGGGTGCTGTGACAGGGAGTGGCAGGGACCTGCTTTTCACAGAGTGATAGTGAAGGGCTGCCTGAGGAAGTGAGAGTTAATGTGACTGTGAGGAGAGATGCCAAAAGAACGTTCCAGAAAGAGGGAAGGGCATGTGTTGAATGCCCAGGCCGCTTGGAGCCCCGTGGTGTGCAGGGAGTGTGGTGGCAGGAGATGAGGGTGGCCATGTGGCAGCGCCGGGTCTGGAGGAGCCCGCAGGTTAGGGGAGGGGCAGGAGTTTATCCTCAGATCCTCGAGAAACCAAGAAGGGATTTGTTTCATTTTTTTGTTTTAAGATGGAATTTCACTCTTGCCGCCCAGGCTGGAGTGCAACACGTGCTCTCAGCTCACTGCAACCTCCGCCTCCCAGGTGCCCGCTACCACGCCCAGCTAATTTTTTGTATTTTTAGTAGAGACGGGGTTTCAACACGTTGGCCAGGCTGGTGTCAAACTCCTGACTTCAAGTGATCCGTCTGCCTCAGCCTCCCAAAGTGCTGGGATTAGAGGTGTGAGCTACTGCTCCCAGCCCAATAAAGGATATTTTTTTTTTTGAAAGAAAGAAAAAGAGAGGAAAGAAAGTGAGAGTGAAAGAAAGAAAGAAAAAGAATGTATGAGAGAAAGAAAGAGGAAGAAAAAGAGGGAGAGAGAACAGGATTCTTGTTCTACTGCCCAGGCTAG
>CAUYLG010039742.1:0-23542 GCA_963573385.1 Cacajao melanocephalus
TTTTCAAATGTTGCTGAATTCAACTTGGTAATGTTTTGTTAATGGATTTTTGTGATTGTGTGTAGAAGAGCCAAAACCTGTGTTTTAACCTTATTTCCATACTCCATACTGCCTCTAAAGCCTTTTTTTTTTTTTGGAGACCCGGTTTTATTTTGTTGCCCAGGCTGGAGTACAGTGGCTTGATCTTGGCTCACTGCATCCATTGCTTCCCAGGTTTGAGCGATTCTTGTGCTTCAGCCTCCTGAGTAGCTGGAACTACAGGTGCGTGCCACCACACCCAGCTGATTTTTTTGTATTTTTAGTAGAGAAGGGGTTTCACCTTGTTGACCAAGCTGGTCTCCAGCTCCTGGCCTCAAGTGGTCTGCTTGCCTCAGCCTCCCAAAGTGCTGGGATTACAGGTATGAACCTTTACTCCAGGCCTCTAAAAGACATTTATTATTCCTTAGTTTGTCATTTTGTGCATATTCCCTTTTATTTGTTGAATCTGCATTAGTTTAATTTTTTATGTAGTCATAAACCAAATAAAAGACTTTCTAGATAAGTATAAGAGCTCTCTCCTCCTCCATCAGTTTTGAAGTCTCCATCTAGTGGTCTGTTCTGGAAGCACAGAGGTGAGAACCTGTGTTAAAGTATTGGTGGGTATGCCAGTTTAGTCCATTAGATGGCAACAGGCCCTAACCGAAGAGTGAAGAGCACTTTGAAAAATAGAAGAAAAACTGTGCTTGCAAAACTCAGAACAAGATTTTCTGAAAGTGGTACAGCTAGGCTTCAAGATCTTGGAGAAGGGAGTGGGAGTTGTATCTTTACGTCATTCTAGGAGCATGTATAAAAACTCTAAAAATACCTGGGGCCTATAGCCCAAGCTCCTCAGGAGGCTGAGGCAGGAGGATTGCTTGAACTTCAGAGTTCAAGACCAGCCTGGGCAGCATAGTGAGATTCTGTACAGCAACAACAACAAATTCACATGGGAATCCATTTTTCTGTCTCCCTTCCCTTGCACCTCAAGCTTCAAAATCTTGACTTACTCAGGGGGTATCCAGTGCTCACTTTTCTTTGAATATTGGGAGTAGAAGGTAATAGGGACTGAAGGTTAAAGTAACAGAGTAGACCCTTAATGCAAGGGGATCTGAGTTTGCAGAGTAGGGATGAGAAGGATGTACTTGAAACCTACTTTAATAATGATAAAAAGAAGAAATCTACTTGCAGAGAGATTTCAGGAAAAGGTATTAATGGCTCCTTGCTGTTCTGGGGTCTGACACTCCATTCCTTGGGCATGGAGAAAGGAGTGTTTATGAATGTTGTCTCAGATGTGGGATTTTTTTTTTTTTAATAAAAATGGAAATGGGAGAACAGATTTTCTTTGCCAAGGAATTGTTTAAAACAATGAAGGAAGAAGGTCAGTTAAAGGGGTGTGAGATTCCATAAAGTGGTGGATAGAATTTATAGGGTTGTGAAAATTAGGACAATGTTTGGGGAAGACCACTAGGCTGTAAACAATGTGACCTGATTGCTTGCTTATGGCAATGATGCCAGCTTTTTTATTTTTATTTTTTTACCTTAGCTGACTTAGGCACATAAATATCTACTTAACCTGCACATTCCTGCTTTCCAGTTCATAATAATACATTGGTAATGGACTATTATGTACAAATAGATTTGGAGTAAAGATGATAGATGCACTTTAGCAACTGAGGTATGGTTCATGTTTGAAACATGACATATGTATGTCAAGATTTAATTACTGGAAAATTTCAAAATAAGGATACTGTTAATGTAATACCTATCATTATACACCACATGTATCAAACTAACTTGAAAATGATGCTGCTGAATGAACTGTAACAGAAGAGTAAAGCAAAAATAGCAACTGAAAACTACCACTAATTTTCTCAGCAGTGACAATGGAGTTCTTCTAAGAACTGTAAGATTTCCAGCTGATCTTATGTGTGCATTTGCAGAGGGATCTTTGCAACTTTTCTACTCATTTTGGCAACTCGGCTTAGGAGAATACTAGAGTCTCATTAGTTTATAAACATTGAATTCTATTAATGTCACTTAACAGGTTACTTGCAAGTAGCTTTTAATCATAGGCAGAAATAAATTGGAACACCAGTCACTCATAAGATGGTTGAATGTTGGATTTATTCACCAGGAAGATCCTTTTTATTTATATCTTGAGAATCATGGCGTTGAGAGGTTGGGAAGGAAGAGGAGAAGGTAGAAAAATAGCCTCAGGCTAGCTGAAGGAGGCTGAGTGCAGTGGACCTTTGATGCTAAGTGTGAAACAGAAAGGGGGCGTTTTTGCTGTGACTTAAAGCAAAATCTCAACATTTGTGTATGTGTGTGTTTCACTGTGTATTCACAGGTGTTTATAATAGCTCTGATACAGTTGATAGGATTTCTACTTAGGTGATCAGTCCTGTTGACAGGATTATTTGTGACTTTTAATGTCAAATTTTTTTTTAGGAATTATTTTTCTGTTATGTTGAATGGAGAAGTTCTATGTAATTGAGAAGGAAATAAAGTCCTTCCTTCATGTAAATGATTTTGTGCAGAGACTTGTGTTGATTTGTTTTGTGTCCCATCATTTGGCCCCTCAGTTGTCCGGCATAACTAGGAGGCAGCAAACCAAGCCTTAAACATCGCTTTCCATTTTCATCCAAATAATGTTAATTATGAGATTGAGTGGTTCTCTCTTTCTCTGGAGTAGTTTAATGGCAAGGAACAAACATTCTCCAGCTAGTTTAAAATAGGGACATTGTTAGAAAGTACTTTTTTTTTTTTTTTAAGCCTCACTCTGTTGCTCAGGCTGGAGTGCAGTGGCGTGATCTGGGCTTACTGCACCTTCTGCCTCCTAGGTTCAAGTGATGCTCCTGCCTCAGCCTCCCAAGTAGCTGGGATTATAGACGCCTGCCACCTCGCCCAGCTAATTTTTTGTATTTTTGGTAGAGACAGGGTTTCACCATGTTGGTCAGGCTAGTGTCGAACTCCTGACCTCAAGAGATCTGCCTGCCTCGGCCTCCCAAAGTGCTAGGATTACAGGTGTGAGCCACCCTGCCTGGCCTCAAAGTACTGGGTTTCTCTTGGGGCCCAATGGCAGAGCATGCAATTGAATTTCATGAAGAACCAAGACCAGGATTTCTTTTCCATCTCTCTCTGGCTATGTGGAGTCTCATTTCTGCTTTTTTTAGTACCTCTGGTTGATAACTTCTCTTTTCCTTTAGGCTGATATTCTTCGTTTCTATGTCCGTGATGGAAAATGGCTGCCTCTCCTCTCCTCTGGCTTGTCATAGACTTCTAGCACCCATGCTTGACACAGATTAAAGTATTTGAGTTCAAATTGTAAACACTTAGGAAAGAGTATAAGCCCAGATTGGATCAGGTGTCCATTTGTCCTTTCAGATGCTGTGGTCAATTGACTACTCAGTAGAAGCTGTAGGAGCATTCTAAGGAGAATAAAATTGAAGAGAGAAATTATCTGACACGATCACTTCAGTCAGGAAACAGGCAGGTTGGAGATTGTAGAAACTGACTATGGAATCTGGTATTTGAAACAGGACAATGAACAGGCAGGGAAAACTCAGGGGCATAGATTAATAGATTAATTAGGAATTTTTTGCTAGGCCTGAGATGGGAGAGGATGGGGGATCTGATAAATGGAGTGAGAATCCAGGTATTAAGTGATAATTGACATTTGGCACATAGAAGAGAGAAATATTCAGGCCACACAGTTACTGGCTGTGGGTATAAGCATTAAGACCTGGAGCTTGTTGTCTTGGAATGCTAATGACCAGATGGGCTGCGAGTTAAGACCTGGGCCGGAGGGCCAGGGACCCATGATAGACATCAAGGCATGCTGATGGACTTAATCATAGTGACCAAGGCCAGCTGTAACAATTCAATGTACTGCTTTGCCTGGGACCTGTTTGAGTACCTACCTAGTGACAAGGTCTGAGATTTTCTGTGTACTTTTGCCCTAGTCAGGACTGGCTCTGGGACTTGTATATACACATGGAAGGCACTAGAGACTCCAGTAGTTACGACTTTTGGTTTGGTAAGAGAGAACTGAAAATAACTCTTTACTATTTACAGTTTTCGGCTGTTGCTTTCTGGAACTGAAAACGATTCCATAATCCCAGATGAGTTTATACCTCTGCCTTCCTCTGGAAGTTTTTCCTCCTAAGTGAAATTTTGAGATTAAGTTGTATTTAAGCAGTTTGGGTGCCATGGCACTTGGGTCTCAGTTCAGGAAAATAGGTTTGGTTGACTTCACTGAGATCAGAATTTTCACTTAAGAGGTTTATAAAAACATCTGAGGAAGAGATTTATTTCTGGCATGAGTGAATGAGGAGGTCAACACATTCTCTCCCCCAAAATTGTCAAAAACAACCAAAGACTTACAACAAATTGAGAAGCATTTATTCATGAAAACCACTGAACTTGGGATAAGAATAGCATGAGTTTTGTAGTGTTGCCTGGGCCTGTTCTATTTCTCCCAGCCCTGACGGTACAGGAGTTCAACCAGGGTGGCGCAGGCCATGAAAACCAGTAAGTAGCTTAACAACTGCTGCAGGAAGGAGCTTACTTGATTTGGAGTGTTGTCAGTTAAATTTGATGATCTTGGTGGCAAGTGAAATAGGGAGGGCCAGCAAATCAGCTACTCTGGGGTTACAGTTCTTTTTAGGATAAACAGTGGGCCAGCAGACTAGCCAGGGCTTTAACAAGGAGGTCTGATAGGTGAGACAGTTTCAAGGGGCTTGATAAGGACTCCAGATATCCTGGGCTGATTGGAATATTTATGTACATCAGAAACTCGTGTGAGCCAAGGTCAGGAGTTTAAGACCAGCTTGATCAACATGGTGAAACCCTGTCTCTACTAAAAATACAAAAATTAGCTGGGCATGTTGGCACATACCTGTAATCCCAGCTACTCTGGAGACTGAGACAGGAGAATTGCTTGAACCTGGGAGGCGGAGGTGGCAATAAGCCGAGATCGTGTCACTGCACTCCTGCCTGGGTGACAGAGTGAGTCTCTGTCTTGGGAGAAAAAAAAAAAGGTTGGGTGATGTGGTTCATGCCTGTAATCCTAGCACTTTGGGAGGCTGAGGCCGGTGGATGGCCTGAGCTCAGGAGTTCAAGACCAGCCTGGGCAACATGGTGAAACCCTTTCTCTACTAAAATACAAAAAATTATCCGGGCATGGTGACACACACCTGTAGTCCCAGCTACATGGGAGGCTGAGGCAGGAGAATTCCTTGAGCCCAGGAGGTGGAGGTTGCAGTGAGCCGAGATCGCGCCACTGCACTCCAGCCTGGGCAACAGAGCGAGACTTCGTCCCTGCCAAAAAAATAAAAAAAAAAAACCGAAAAAAACCCATGTGAGCCCAAACCACCACACATCCCTGGCTAATACAAAGATGTGTGAGAAAATCCAGCAAAAAGTAAAAACTGGAACAGACTTGAAGGCCTGAAGTGTAAGTACTCCCTTTATCCTGACCATAGTTGCATCAGCGGTTAGTGAAAGAGCTCAAGGTGTTTGATTACCATCTCTGACCAATCTTTAATGGAGTAGTAAGCTATACAGTTAGAGGGGTGACTTCTGCAATTCAGGCTTTAAAATAAAAACAAGGTGAGGGGAAAAACCTGAGCCATCAGGAAGCTATACATTGCAGAGGAGACAGCCTTCATGGTTTAGTGCAGGAAAGTTAGTAAAGAAACATCACCACCACCAACCTTAGTGGGGGAAAAGTCAGAATCCAGAATTGCCAAAAGTACATTGTTTTAAATGTTCAGTATCACAACAAAAATTAAAAGACATGCAAAGAAACAAAGTGTGATCCATACTTAGAAAAAAAAGTCAGTAGAAACTCTGATCCTACATGTTGCATCTAGCACACAAAGACTTCAGTGCAACTACTGTAGATATCCCAAAGAAATAAAGGGAACAGTTTTTAAAGAATTAAAAGAGGAAGTATGATGACAGTGACCTAGTACATAGAGAATTTCAATAGAGAAATTAAAGAACAAAAATGGAAGCACTGGACTGGAGTTGAGAAGTATTAATAACTAAAATGAAAAATTAAGGAGGGACTCAACAGCCAGTTTGAGGTGATGAAAGAATTGATGAACTTGTAGCTAGATCAATAAAACATCGAGTATGAAGAACAGAGAAAAAAGATTGAGTAAAAAGGAACAGAATCTCTGAGATCTGTGCGACATCAAGTTTGTATGTAATAAGAAACAGGAGGAGAGGAATGAGAGAAAAGGGCAGGAAGATATTAGAAATAATGGCAAAAACTTTCTGAATGTGATGATAAACATTAATCTACAGATTTAAGAAGCCTAATAATTGATGTTTATTAACACCAAGTATGGTAAACACACATCAGAGTCAAAATGTTGAAAGATAAGGACAAGGAAAAAATCTGGAAAACAACAAGAAGGAAAAATAATAGGCTTTGTGGCTACCTTCTCATCAAAAGCAATGGATGCCTGAAGGCAGTAATGGGATGACATTCAGAGTGTGGAAAGAAAAACAAAATAACTGTTAAGAATTTGATATCCAGCAAAACTGTTTTTCAAAAGTGAAGGCAAAATAAAGACTTCCCACATTAAAAAGAGTTTATTGCTAGTGGACCTGTCTTAAAGTACTAAAGGAAATTCCTTGAGGTGAAAGGGAGTGATACCAGATGGTAACTCAAATCTGTAAGAAGAAATGATGAACAGTGGAAATAGTAAATATACCTATGTATTTTCTTCTCAATTTTTAAAAAAGACATAAGATTATATACAGCAAGGATTATACCATTGTATTATTAAGTTATATATGGCAGTAATAGAAAGGAGGGAGTGGATAGCAGATACATTGAATCAAGTTTCTGTATTTCCTGGAATTAGACTGTCATAAGTAAAGATGCATGTTGTGAGGCCTAGAGCAACCACTAAGAAAACAGCAAAATATGTATAGTTTAAAAAAAATCAGGCCAGGCTTGGTGGCTCACAGCCTGTGATTCCAGCACTTTGAGAGGCAGAGGCAGGTGGATCACCCGAGGCCAGTAGTTCAAGACCAGCCTGGCCAACATGGTGAAACCCCATCTCTACTAAAAATACAAAAACTAGCTAGGTGTGTTGGTGGGTGCCTGTAATCCCAGCTACTTGGAAGGAAGGAGAATCGCTTGAGCTTGGGAGGCAGAGGTTGTAGTGAGCTGAGATTGCCCCACTGTACTCCAGCCTGGGTGACAAAGTGAGACTCACTCTCAAAAAAAAAAAAAAAAAAAGAGATTGAAATGGTACCCTGACACAAAAGATGATAGAAGCAGAGGTTAAAAAAAAAAGACAAAAATAGCAGAATGGCCTACATAAGTCCAGCCATATCAATAATTATATTAAATGTGAATGTACTGTCTATTCAAAAGGTAGAGATGATTAGCCTAAATAAAAAGGCAGGACACAGCTCTATGCTGTTAGTTCAATCATGGATATACCTTAAAGACACAAATAGGTTGAAAGTAAAAGCAAGATCATGCAAATAGTAACCATAGGAGAGCTGAGGTAACTATATTAATGTCAGACAGTTTAAGCAAGAAATGTCACTAGAGATAGGGACATACTGTAATGACAAAAGGGGTAATACATGAGAAAATAATAATTATAAAAATATGTGTAACAAGAGACCACCAAAATACATGAAGCAAAAACTGACAAAGGAGAAATAGGCTATTTAACAGTAGTAATTGTAGCTTTTAATTACCCACTTTCAATAGTTGATAGAACAGTTAGAAAATTAGCAAGAATATAAAAGACTTCAGCACTATCAATGAACTTGATAGAACTCATTTATTGAACACTTTATGCAAAATACACAAGGGAGTTAGAGATCCGTAACAAATCTGGTATCCCCAAATATTTAAAATTAAACAACATGTATATATAGGTAAATAATAGAGCAAAGAAGAAATTCCAAGGCAAATTTTAAAATATTTTTAACTAGGCTGGGCCCTGTGGCTCATGCCTATAATCCCAGCACTTTGGGAGGCCAAGGTGGGCGGATCACTTGAACCCAGGAGTTTGAGACCAGCTTGGGCAACATGGCAAAACCCTATCTCCAAAAACATACCAAGTATTAGTCAGGTGTGGTGGCATGGTCCCAGCTACTTGGGAAGTTGGGGGATCTCCTGAGCCTGGGAGGTCAAGGCAACAGTGAGCCTTCATTGCCCCACTGCACTCAGCCTGGGTGAAAGAGTGAGACTCTGTCTTCTCCCACAAAACAAAATTTTTTTAACTAAATGAAAATGCAACCTATCAAAATTTATGAAATGCAGCTAAAGCTGTGCTTAGAGGAAGATTTATAGCTTTTATGATGCCTGGATATTTGAAAAGGAAAGGCTTAAAGTACTAATGTAAGTGTCCATTTTAAGAAACTAGACGAAAAGTAAACTAATCCAAAGTAGCTGGATGCAGAGGTGTGTGCTTCTTGGGAAGCTGAGGTGGGACGATTGCTTGAGCCCAGTATTTTGAGGCTGCAGTGAGCTGTGATTACATCACTGTATTCCAGCCTGGGCAACAGAGTGAGACTCTGTCTATGAAAAAACAACAGCAACAAAAATCTGAAGCAAGTATAAGGAAGGAAACAATAAAGATTAAAATGGAAAACGGTGACATGGAAAGCAGAAAACCAGTTGAGAAAAATCAGTGAAACTAAAGTTGGTCCTCTGAAAAGATCAGCGAATTTGATAAACCCCTATCAAGACAAAAAAGACAACACAAATTACCAAAGTCAAGAATGAAAGGACATTATTATCCTGCAGAAATTGAAAGGATTATAAGGGATTTGCCATGAATCACTTTATCTCACCAAATTAGACAACTTAGATTAAATGGAAAAATTCCTAGAAGATAAAGATGATCAAAACTGGCTCCAAGTCTGGGTGCCGTGGCTCACGCCTGTAATCTCAGCACTTTGGGAGGCCGAGGCAGGTGGATCATGAGGTCAAGAGATCGAGACCATCCTGGCCAACATGGTGAAACCCCGTCTCTACTAAAAATACAAAAACTAGCCAGCAGTGGTGGCATGTGCCTGTAGTCCCAGCTACTTGGGAGGCTGAGGCAGGAGAATCGCTTGAACCTGTGACGTGGAGGTTGCAGTGAGCTGAGGTCGTGCCTCTGCACTCCAGCCTGGCAACAGAGCAAGATTCTGTCTCCAAAAAAAAAAAAAAAAAAAACTGCAGAGGAACTAGAAAATGAGACCTTATGACAGTTATAATGAATTAATAATTAAAAATCTTCCTACAGGCTGGGCACGGTGGCCCACGCCTGGAATCCCAGCACTTGGGAGGCCAAGGCGGGCGGATCACGAGGTCAGGAGTTTGAAACTAGCCTGACCAACATGGTGAAACCGCCGTCTCTACTGAAAATGCAAAAATTAGCCGGGCGTGGTGCCACATGCCTCTAATCCCAGCTATTTGGGAAGCTAAGTCTGGAGAAGTGCTTGAACCTGGGAGGCAGAGGTTGTGGTGAGCCGAGAATGTGCCATTGCACTCCAGCCTGGGGACAGAGTGAGACTCTGTCTCAAAAAAAAAAAAAAAAAAAATCTTCCTACAAAGAGAAGCCTAGGCTCAGGTGTCTTCGTTGGTGAATTCTATTAAACATTTAAAGAAGCAAGCTGGGTGCAGTGGGTTGATGATGTACACTTCTAGTCGCAGCTACTTGGAAGGCTGAGGTGGGAGGATTGCATGAGGCCAGGAGTTCAAAACTAGCCTGAGCAACATAGCAAGACCCCCATCTTAAAAAAGTAAATCAAGGAAGCAATAATACTAAACCTTAATTCTTTTAGAAAATAGAAGAGGAAGAAACACTTGACAAGTCATTCTATGAGCATGGTATTTTCCTTGTAACCCAACAAAGATACCACAAGAAAACTGCAGCCCAGTAGCCCTTTATGAACATACTTGTAAAAATCTTTCAACAAAATGTTAACAAACCAAATTCAGCAACATAGAATAATGGATTATATACCATGACCAAATGGAATTTAATCCAGGAATACAGGCTTGTATTAATACATAAAAATTTATACAGTATACCAAGTATCACTGGTATACTGTATTGGTACATTCCATGAAAAGGCAGGGCAGGCTGTGCACAGTGGCTCATGCTGGTAATACCAGCACTTTGGGAGGCTGAGGTGACAGGATTGCTTGAGGCCAGGAGTTCAAGACCAGCCTGGGTAACACAGTGAGAGCCTGTTAATACAAGAAAAGAAAACAAAAGAAAAAAAAAAAACCCTGGACATGGCATGTGCCTGTATTTCTAGCTACTTAGGAGGGCAAGGTGGGATGATCACTTGAGCCCAGGAGTTTGAGAATGCAGTATACTATGATTGATTGTGCCACTACACTACAGCCTGAGTGACAGAGTGAGATCCTGTCTCAAAGTGTGGCCGTGTGTGGTGGCTTACGCCTGTAATACCAGTACTTTGGGAGGCCAAGGTGAGTGGATCACTTGAGGTCAGGAGTTCGAGATCAGCCTGACCAACATGGTGAAATCTTGTCTCTACTAAAAATACAAAAATTAGCTGGGTGTGGTTGTGCTCACCTGTAATCCTAGCTACTTGGGAGACTGAGGCAGAATTCCTTGAGCCCAGGAGGCAGAGATTGCAGTGAACTGAGATTGCACCGCTGCGCTCCAGCCTGAGTGACAGAGTGAGACTCCGTCTCAAAAAAAAAAAAAAAAAAAAAAAAGTGTTTGTCTGTTTTGCATTGCCCTAAAGGAATACCTGAGACTGGGTAATTTATGAAGAGGTTTATTTGACTCTTGGTTCTACAGACTTAGAATTATGGCACCAACATCTGCTTGGCTTCTGGTGAGGCTGCAGGAAGTTTTTACTCATGGCAGAAGGTGAGGGGGGACCAGGCACATCACATGGCAAGAGAAAGCAACAGAGGAGGAGGTGCCAGCCTCTATAAACAACCAGCTGTTGTGTGAACGAATAAAACCAGAACTCACTCATTACTGAGGGGAGGGCACCAAGCCATTCATGAGGGATCCACTCTCATGACCCAGCTACCTCCCATTAGGTCCCACCTCCAACCTTGAGGGTCACATTTCAATATGAGATTTGGAGGGAACAGACATTGAAACTGCATCGGTGATGATTGGTGAGATTTGGAGGGAACAGACATTGAAACTGCATCGGTGATGATTGCTGTAAGATAGGCACTGGAACTGAATTGAGAGTCCAGTCATAAATCCTTATGCATGTGGTCCTTTGATTCTTGACCAAGACACCAAGGCATCTTTTCAACTTCCCACAGGAGTTGTATCCAGTGGAGGAAATCATAGTTTTTTTCAGAAATGATACTGTGGAAAACAGATCTCTATATGCCAGAAATTTATCTCAGATCCTTATTTTACATTAGACACAAAAATTAACTCGGAGTGCACCATAATCCTAATTGTAAGAGCTAAAACTACCAAATGTATCAAGCATATCTTGGTGACCTGGGGTTAGGCAAAGTCCTCTTAGACATGGCACCAGTGGCACAAGCCATAAAAGAAAATCGAATTGGCTTCATTAAAATGTAAAACTTTTGCACTTCAAAATATGTTATTAAGAAAATGAGAAAACTTCAGATTGTGGGAGAATGTTTGCAAATTAAATATCTGATAAACGCCAGGTACAGTGGCTCACGCCTGTAATCCTAGCACTTTGGGAGGCCGAGACTGGTGGATTGCTTGAGGCCAGGAGTTCAAAGCCAGCCTGGCCAACATGGTGAAACCCCCATCTCTACTAAAAATACAAAAAATTAGCCAGTTGTGGTGGTGGGTGCCTGTAATCCCAACTACTCGGGAAGCTGAGGCAGGAGAATCGCCTTTTAATGAACCTGGGAGCAGAGGGTGCAGTGAGCTGAGATCATGCCACTGTATTCCAGCTTGGGCAACAAGAGTGAAACTCTGACTCAAAAAAAAAAAAAAAACAAAAAAACAAAATACCTGATAAAGGAGTTGTTGGAAATAGATGCTTGGTGCCACAAAGAAAAATTAGCACTAAGACAAACGATCTCTCAGCAAGCAATTTTTACTTCCTGGACTGCGGGAAAGGTATTCTCACTAGCTATCTTGCCATGAGAGTACAATGAACAAAAGAAAGCAGACATATTTATCTTTTATGCATTTGGGGTCATCCTTACTGCTGTGTCTGATCTCCTTTGGCTGGAGCCAGACCTCACAATCTAAACTAAAACCTGATTGGCTAACAACTTAAAACTTTTCAGGTAAAAGCAATGGCAAGCTGGGACATGCTTGTGCACACGTCCAGCACAGGTATCTTGGTTAAAGTACAAGGACATGGAATGTACTACGTGCCAGTAAGCATGGTATGCCTAACAGCTGCATAGGACAGGGCTTAATAAAGAGTTACTAGCACACTTATGATTTATTCTTTAACAAGAAAGGAAACTTTAAAGAAGAACTTTTCTACTTCCCAGAGGAGTTGTATCCAAAATATATGAAGAACTCTTACAACTCAAGACAGCTCAATTTTTAGAAATGAACAAAAAAAAATTATGATTCCACTTGTGTGAGATACCTAGAATAGGCAAAATTCATTGAGACAAAAAGTAAAACAGAAGTTGCTGGGGGAAATGGAGAATAAGCAGTTATTGTTGAATGGGTACAGAGTTCTTGTTTAGGTTTATGAAAAAGTTCTGGAAATGAATAGTGATCACAGTTGTACAACAATCTGAATTTAATGTCATTGAGTTATGCACTAAAATGGTAAATTTTATGTGTATTTTACTACAACAAAAATAAGTTTAAAATTTTGAAAACATGGGTAAAAGACTTGAACATTTCATCACATGCAAAGGTGCTCTAAATTAGTCATCAGGGAGATGCAAATTCAAATTGGAATGTCCACTGTACACCTCAGGAATAGCTATAATCAAAAAGATCATCAGAGTGTTCTAAAAAGTGTTAGGATGTGTAGAAACAAGAAATTTTGCGTGTTACAGTGGTAATGTAAATCAACTGAAAATCAGTTTGGCAGTTTATTAAAAAGATAAACTTACCATATGATCCAGCAATTCCACTCCTGTATATCCAAGAGAATTAAAAACATATATTCATACAAAGACTGTATGTAGGCCCCAGGCTCGGTGGCTCACGCCTTTAATCTCAGCACTTTGGAAGGCCAAGGTGGGCGGGTCACCTGAGGTTAGGAGTTTGAGACCAGCCTGGCCAACATGGAGAAACTCCCTCTCTACTAAAAATACAAAAATTAGCCAGGTGCATGACATGTGCCTGTAATCCCAGCTACTCGGGAGGCTAACACAGGGGAATTGCTTGAGCCTGGGAGGTGGAGGTTGCAGTGAGCCAGGATTGCACCATTGCACTCCAGCCTGAGCCACAGAGTGAGACCTTGTCTCAAAAAAAAAAAAAGAAAAAGACTGTGTAAATGTTCATTCATCACATTATTATGCATGTTCATAATAACATTATTAATAGCCAAAACCTGGAAACAGTTCAGATATCCACCAATTGGTGAATAGATAAACAAAATGTGGAATACCTATAAAATGCAATACTATTCAACAATAAAAAGGAATTAATTACCAATACATGCTATAACAAGGATAAACCTAAAACTCATACTAAATGAAAGAAGCCAAATTCCACCTGGTGCGGTGGCTCATGCCTGTAATACCAGCACTTTGGGAGACTGAGGCAGGTGGATCACTTGAGGTCAGCAGTTCGAGACCAGCCTTGCCAACATGGTGAAACCCTGTCTCTACTAAAAAAAAAATGCAAAAATTAGCCGGGCATGATGTTGTGTGCCTGTAGTCCCAGCTACTCTGGAGGCTGAGGTGGAAGAATTGCTTGAACTTGGGAGGTGGAGGCTGCAATGAACCAAGATCGTGCCACTGCACTCCAGCCTGGGCAACAGAGTGAGACTCCATCTCAAAAAAAAAAAAAAAAAAAGCCAAACTCAAAGGAGTACATGTTGTATGATTTCTTCTATATGAAATGTCCAGAGGCTGGGCGCTGTGACTCACGCCTGTAATCCCAGCACTTTGGGAGGCCGAGGTGGGCAGATTACTTGAGGCCAGGAGTTTGAGACCAGTCTGGCCAACATGGCGAAACCCCTTTTCTACTAGAAAAAAAAATAAAAAGGCGGATGTGGTGGCGTGTATCTGTAATTGAAGCTACTTGGGTGACTGAGGCATGAAAATCGCTTGAACCCGGGAAGTAGAGGCTGCAGTGAGCTGAGATCATGCCACTGCATTCCAGTCTGGATGATAGAGTAGGCTCCGTCTCAAAAACAAAAAAAAAAACCCAAAATGTCTTAGAGAAGTCAAATGTATAGAGACAGAAAGCAGATCAGTGGTTGTCTGGGGGCTGAGTTGGAGTGGAAACAGGAACAAAGGGAGTTTGGGGGGTGATGGAAAGTTTCGAAATTAGATTTCGATGATGGTTGCACAAGTCTATAAATGAATGAATAAAAGTCATTGAATTATACACTTACAGCAGGTGAATTTAATTGTCTGTAAATTATACCTAAACAAAGCTGTTTAAAGAAATATTTAAGATTGGCTGGAAGCAGGAAAAGGAAGGGATGTTTTGATAAGATGATTTAAGTTCATTGATCAGATGGGGCCCAACTGATATTTCCTGTGTCATTCTTCAGCTTGGAAGCTCATACTCCCAAAGCCCTACAGAGTATACTAGAAAGAAACTTCTTGTTTGGGAGGTGACTCACCTGTTGGAGTGTGATGCTGATGGACCTAGAGTGAATGATAATTCCTATTCAGGCCGATGACACTTACATGCAGAAAAGGACTTCTTTTAACCTCAGGTTACAAGTTAACTTTATCCAGACATCTTGCACACATGTACTGATGGTTAACAAGTAGGCAAGAGTTTGGGTAGTGAAAGGATCTTGTCTGTACTATGGAAAGTGGAAAACCTGTGGAGTAACACCATCAGAGACTAGGATACTTTGGGCTGCACCGTGTGCTGTTTGCAGAGCACTTTTCACATCTGAGATGGAGTGGGTATATTTAGTCTCCCTTTTACTGAGAAGTAAGACTTACAGGACTGGCTTGACCATGAGTACACACAGGGTAGAGCTGAACGTAGCTGAACTTAAATTCAGATTTTCTGACTCTTGTATTTCAAACCATTTTTTCTGTACCTACTGTTTTTGCCCCAACTATTTACTGGGAAGAGGAGAGAAAAGGACGTATGATTTTGATTGGTTGTGTGTTTTTCAGTAGATTTAGTTAGTCTGAAGAATGGGAAGGGAAGTTGGGCTACATTGTAAGTTCATGGGTTCTATAGCAAGTATAACCAGGATAATTTTGTCTTGATATTTGGTAGCTGTTAAAATTATGCATAGGCTTAGTGTAATTTGTGGGACTGATAGATGACTGAAGGTATCCTGTGCTTGGTTCCAGGAGCGGATTACCTCCCAAGTTATGATTATAATTGTGCTAGAAATTGCAAGAAAATTCATTTGATAAAGTTAAAAATACATTTGATTTAAAAAAAAATTTAATTGTCTACTCCATGCCACGCCCCTTGACAGGTTATGGGATCACAAAGCCCAGTTGGATCCTGTTAAGGTACAGCCTGAGAGGAGAACATGAGTAGGCTGGAATTTCCTTCATTGTTTTCGTTCTCTGAGGATGACTTATCTGTCCTCCAAAGTGACCACCTCCATCACGGATCGAGAGCCCATTACTTTCTATATTCCTGCAGCTGTGCTTTCCGTAGGTTTCCTTTCTTGATAGAAACAGTTCGCCTTTCCTTCTTTTCCTCTGTGGAGTTTTCCATCTGCTTTTCAGCCAAATGTAGTAGATTGTGCATCTAAAAGAAATCTTTGCTTTTTTTTTTTTAAAATGATTTAAAAGATGAAAGATTTGTATGATCTGAAGAGAAACCAGAGTAGAAAGACATGATTTAAAATTAACTTTTTCTTGTAATTGTTGAAATAGTTTATGCTTATTGCTAAACACTTGGAAGATATGGAAGAATATAAATAATAAACGTAAAAATTACCTGTAATTCTACAACTTTGAGATTATAGTAGTTAATGTCTTTGCTTCTAGTCTGCTTGAACTTCCTGTCTGCTTTTTATCTCCTATCAGCCAGTACATGCTTGGGAGCACTCACAAACACACACACACAACACATGGACACACACTAAGATCATAGTATTTTGTGTGTCAGATCTTGTGTGAAATTCTTTGCATGTATTCTTAATCCTCAAGCAGCCCTGTGAAGCAAATACTATTATTGTTGTATCTCATATTTACAGATGGCACAGATTTAAAGGTTAAGTAATTTGTTCAAATTCATATAGTTGCTAAGTAACAGCTGATATTTTTACCCTCATTTAGCCCAGGCTCTTCATCATTACCTTTCCAGAAACCTATTTCCACAGTGACTGGAACACCAAAATTGTTCTTTCCAAAACTATTAGTTGTCTTTTTTTTTTTTTTTTTTTTTTTTAATGCTACCTGCTTTTCTGGCCTTGTCTCATGACTTCTTCACCATATTTTTATGTGCTTTAGTCACACTTTCTGTTTCGTAAAAACACCGCTTCTTTGGCCTATACACATACCATCCATTCCCTGTGCTTGGAGTGCTTACTCTATTTCACCAAGGTAGTTACACATCCTCTTAAAGTCTTTACTTACACGTCACTTACTCATGGAAGTTTCCTGACCCTTCTTACCACCAAGACTGGATTGGTCCCTCCTATTATTTGCTTTCATAGTAACTTATTTTTATCTTCTGCAGAGCTGTTCACACTTGCAGTTAGCTATTTGTTTATTAGAATTTGTTCTGCCCTTTTCGTTAAATGCTTTCGTTTCTTCTGCATCTCCTGGCTCCTGTTGCAGTCCAGGTATACACTAGGTGTCTGATAACTGTTTGTTACCTTTTTCTCTCTGCCCTTAGATCATTCTTTTTTTTTTTTTTTAAGATCATTATTTATCAGCTCCATACTTATGAATCATAAATGTGCATTCCTTGTTCTGATAACTGTTCCAAAAGTAAAATCCTCTTACTTCCACTGTGAAATTGCCTATTTCTTTCTTAGTACACTCCAGGCTCCTAATCTAGTCAGGACGGTTTGGCATCATTCTTGACTGCTTCCTTTTCTATTTGAGCCGTTCTTTGGAAGGTGGTTCTGATATATTGATAGGGAAATATGGCCACAATATTTTAAGTGAAAAAAGGTGGCTCATGTCTATAATCCCAACACTTAGGGAGGCTGAGGCGGGTGGATCACTGGAGGTCAAGAATTTGAGACCAGTCTGGGCCACATGGCGAAATCCTGTCTCTACTAAAAAAATACAAAAAATTATCGAGGCATGGTGCTACGTGCCTGTGGTCCCAGCTAGTGAGTAGGCTAAGGTGGGCAGATCACTTGAGGTCAGGAATTCGAGACGGCTTGGCCAATATGGCGAAACCCCGTTTTACTGGAAATACAAAAATTAGCGAGGTGTGATGGTGCATGCCTGTAGTTCCAGCTACTTGAGGTGGGAGGATCACTTGAACCCAGGAGGCAGAGATTACAGTGAGCTGAGATTGCGCCACTGCACTCCTGCTTGGGTGATAGAGCGAGACTCTGTCTCAAAATAAATAAATAAATAAATAAATAAAAGAACATTATGTATAATTTGTGGTGTTTTTCCTCGAAGTATAAATACATGCATTTAAAATATCTTGAAATATCTGTGAGGATATACACTGAACACAGTGATGGAAAGGGGTCAGCCATTTTATTTTGAAAAAAGTCAAAGTATGTCTTTTTGAGATAACCTTTCCTTTCATTCCATTCCTGTTGACTCAGTTCTAGCCCAGCTGACTTGTGCAAGAAATTTCTTTTCTCTCTCTCTTCTTCCCCTCACTTCATCTGCTTAGTGACTCTTCCCAGTCTTGCTTTCGTTGTCTCCTTGCTGAGTTTAGCATTTAAAATGGTTCTCTGTTGGAGTAATTGTCTTTCTGCTTTGCTCACATGACCTTCTGTAATATGTCCTTTTTTTTTTTTAACCTTTTCAATGCCATTAATTATGACTCCCTAACACAGTCTCTGGACTGTTCTGTTCCTGTCCCTTATACATGCCATGTAATTTTTCTGTTGCAAGTATTTAGAGTCCCATCTGCAGAAAACACCCTTTAACTTACATAATTGTCTCCCTTCCTGTATTACTTAGTTTTATCCAAGAGAAGACTTGGATTTGGGTTAATGAAATATGTAATTGTTTCAATAACATATTTAAAGACTGCTGATACTCTCTGTAAATAAATAGCATGCCTGTTCAGGTATACATTTTTCAAAGTACATGCCAGATGTTCTTTTCTAATGTTTTCAGAAATTTTGGAAATAATTGGTTAAAAATGAATGCCTAGAATGCACAGCATCCTGAAAAACAAAACTGCATGGAATACCTTCTGTGTGTCCACCTGTCTGACAGAAAGAAAACTCTTTTATAAAAGACCCCTTGAGGCTGGGCATGGTGACTCATGCCTATAATCCAAGCAATTTGGGAGGCTGAGGTGGGTGGATCACTTGAGGTCAGGAGTTTGAGACCAGCCTGGCCAACATGGCAAAACCTCCATCATTACTAAAAATACAAAAATTGACTGGGTGTGGTGGTGCACCTGTGGTCTCAACTACTTGGGAGGCTGAGGCAGGAGAATCACTTGAACCCAGGAGGCGGAGGTTGCAGTGAGCCGAGATCACACCACTGCATTCCAGCCTAGGCAACAGAGCGAGACTCTGTCTCAAAAAACAAAACAAAACAAAACAAAACAAAAACCTCTTGGTAATTTCTTTGGGTAGACTTGAGTTTTTGAGAGAGCATAAATCCAAATCCATTCATTTCCATAAAACATCAGACACAGTTTGATATATATTTGGCCACCAAACATGGTGCAAAATTTTTTGTGGTCTGGTGATACTTAAAAGCAACACAATTGTGCCTGTACCTGTCTGCACTCAGAAGAGTGGTGACAATTTCAGATGGTGACACAAAAGTTGGGCAGTAGTTGAAAAGTGGATGACATGAAATGTGATGTGGGATGGGGGCAGGAAGCCGATGTTAAGCTAGTGGACTTAGCTTTGCTTCTAGCCTCCAGTGGCCCCAAAATCACCTTGTCTAGAGCAGGACTCAGGAATTTGTAGTTTTAAAAGCAACTCTAGATGATTCTGGTGTGCAGCAGGTTTGGGAAACACTGGCTTGAACCTGAACTCATATTTTCTCTGAACTCATAGTTTTCTTTACATTTTTCTTTCGGCTTTGATTTCTCTTTTTGGTTCTTGTGTCATTACACCAGCACTTCTCCTTCCTAATTTGACAAGAAAGCCTTGTCAAATTAAGACTTGCTTAATTGTCAAGGCTAATTTGACAAGACTCTTCTCTTACTGTCTTACTTGACTTTTGATATGAGAATCTGCTTCTTTCTTAGACTTAAGTGTATGATAAATTATTCATTACCAAGGCCCTTGTTTTTCTTTCATTAGCATGGGATTTAGTGGCTTATCTTATGCTTTAGGATTTAGAGAGTTGATACTATGTTTAAATATTTTTTTGGGGGGGAGGCGTTTAAATCTTTTGTTAAGGAGAATGTACATCTTCTATCTCACTTAGGTATTTTTCTTGTTTGAGGGACATGCTTTGCAAAGGTCGGAATGAATGAACCCTCATAGTTTTTGTCAAAAGAGATATTGATCTACATGTGAATAATAACCAGAACATTCATATTAAGACATATTATATAGCCATTTAAAAGAATGACGATTCTATAAAAGACTGTTGTGGAAGTCTATAATATATTGCTAAATAAAAAAGCAGATTATAGAACAGTAGGTATAAAATGAGCTTATTTTTGTCCAAGCCACTTCCCCTAAACATACAAAATTACTAAAGGTCTTCAAGGATATAAAATAAATTCTAGTTATGTTATTATCTTAATATCAAATAAGTTTATTATAATTATATATCATTTCCACTGAGGAAATGGATTGCAGATGATGATTAAAGGGATTTTCAGTTTTTACTTTGTATATTTTTATATTTGAATTTCTAAATAATGGGATTACTATTCTATTTAAAAATTCTGAATGTACTGATTTTTTAAACGTGATGTGATATCCAGATATGTAGTTTCTTCCTGTAAAATATTATTTCCTTAAGTCTGGACTATTGAAAAAGGAGAAAAGTACTAGGAATTTAGAGAACTTACTCCATATTAGAACTAAGGAGAACAAGAAAAGTGTTAGCTAGTGTGTTGGACGCAGTAGCAGCTTCCACTCGCACCAGTAGCGGACGCACTTAGGCGACTCTCTGCGCATGCTTTTGCTTCCTTTGGGTTGTTTGGTCCGCAGTTTGCATTCATCGATCAGTGAGTTGATTCAGACTCAAACCCACCGACAGCAATGAATGTTGAGTGCAGCCATCAGTGTTTTCAGTTGGTGGAGTGGCCATTGTCCTCCCTGCCTCCTGGCTCTTATTTTCCATCTCAGATCTTTGAAGTGTGTGTGTCTGGCTTCTTCCTTAGTAACCAGCCATCTGCATGATTGAGGTCCCACGTAATTATCCATAACATTGATATTGGAGCTGAGAGGTTATTGCAGATGAGGAAACTGTGGTTCAGAGAAGGAAGGAGTGCTTAGAGAACCTCACAGGTAACACTACACCACACAGGTAGTGCTTGCTATTAGTATCTATAAACCACAGCTGAAGGACCTACTTTTTCCTCTCTCTCTTTTGAAACGAGAAGGATGAGTACTTTTTCGAGATAAATTAGCAGATTATGTTTGGAGTTTAATAATAACAGCTTCCATATATTGAGCATTTGCTGTGGGCTAGGAATTGTACAAAGCACCTTGTTTATTATCTCATTGAATCTGAAAACTCCCTATGAGGTAGGTACTCTTAGCCTTTGTTTTATATGTGAGAAAATTGAGACACTTGCTTAGGCGGTCGAGCCAAGATTCATCCCAGATCTGACTGACTCCAGGGCAAACTTTTTGCTTGAATTTAGCAAACATTTAAATAAGCATATGTAGGGATGGCACTAGTAAGGCAATAGCTCTTGCTCTAACTGGGATATCAAAATTTAACCATATTAACTGTAATTCAAGGTGAAATGTGATAAGAACTGTCACAATTGGATAATTTTGTGCTATTTTTGCTTATTAAATCTTCCCCTTGCCCCTAATTAAAAATGTTGAGAGGATGTGGGAGAAATGGGAATAATTATTTAACTGGATTTTATTCCAAAATAAAATACATGTTTTTAATAAATTTTTACTTGCTACATTCTGGTTTTCACCAGAATGGTGCATTTCTAGGAGACATTTAAGTATATTACATATCATCATGGACCACTCCTTACCTTGTTGAAATGAAACACTTGTTTATTTAAAAAAAAAAACAACAAGGAACAGCAGTAGGAATAAGATTCACTGGACCACATTTGGGTGGGTTGCGGGACCATTTCTGGTGAACTCATGTGACATGTGAAGGTACAACTTACTCTTTTGCTTCAGGAAATGTAGTGTTGTCAGTAAGGACCCCAAGGTACAGTCAACGGTCAGTGGTTTTTTTTCAAATCCCAAACTCACCGACAGCGT
The DNA here is from genome assembly GCA_963573385.1 of Cacajao melanocephalus. Lineage (NCBI taxonomy): Eukaryota > Metazoa > Chordata > Mammalia > Primates > Pitheciidae > Cacajao > Cacajao melanocephalus. Next base: position 21,646 of record CAUYLG010039742.1, read on the forward strand.
TGAATGTTCCTTGGAGTCCTCTGAAGGTTGGCCTGGTAGCTCTTCTTCAGCCTCCCACCTGCATCCCAAGAACCAGTGAGCACTGAGACCACTGGTGATGGAGGCTCTCACATTCCTTTCTGGGTTTCAAGTTGAGAGTATTTAAATCATAAAATCGATTTGTGTACAGCAGAGAGCTAATGAACTGTGGGATAGACTGTGTAATAATTTCTACAAATAGGCTTGAATGGATGTCTGATTAAATGTCTTTGAGTGGTATTATTTTGTGATTCTAAAAAATGTAAAATACTTGATTTTTGCAGTAGTATTTTAATTATTAAAGAACCAGGGCTAAGAAATTAACAAATTGGGAACCTACTGTGTACTAGAATTTGTATATTTTATCTCATTAAATTCTCAACAACCCACATTTTCCTGATGAAAAAACTTGAGATGAAGTGATTTGCCTAATGTTACATTGTCAGGAGCCAATGTTATAAGCCAGAACTTGAGTACTGGACTTCATGATTCCAGTGGTCACTGATCATACTGCCTCTCTTGTCTGAACTTACTGTCGATAATAGGATTAGAACCATCACTGCAGAGCCAAGTCAAACATGTAAATTTCTTCTACCTGTTTGCCTACAATAATAGCAGGTAGGTCTATAGGTGAGGTCATGGGGAGGATGAAAAAACTGGACCTCCACAATTGATGATCTCCTTTTCTGAGATCCTGCATTACTAAGTTACCACAGAGGTGTTAGTGGTAGTCCACAAGCTATTTTCCATATTGAAAAAGCAAAATATAAACCCAAAACCCACCACCTAATATAAAGCCTGCATTTTTTTTTTTCTTTTTTTGATGTAGCTGTGACTTCAAAAGCCTGCATTTCTTAGTTGAGAACGCAGAGTGTAACTAAAATGTCGGATTTCATTTGTTCTGGCTGAAAGGGTATCAGTACATTATAGGACGTAGTGGTTATTTTCAATTCTGTTGAATGTCTGTGATGAAAAATCTGAAAAAATAATATGAATATTTTCAGAATAGAGGTTTACAGTGGGACGGATCTAGGAATACTTAATAGGAAAAGGGCTTACTGAACTGCTGGCTGAATTGAGGTTAATCTCTAATCGAGGATAGTTATTACCATTTGCTTTAGATTTAAATGCTAAAGGCTGACTGGTCTCAAATTCATTTTTAAAGCAGCCAAATGGTGCACATTAAAAGAAAAAATACCAACCATTGAGATTTTGGTTTGAATGTAAACTGTTTACATTTTATATCAGTTTAATTCACCCCCTTTCAAAACTCTGCATTAGCTAGCTTTGTTTTTTCAGTGTTATGACAGTAAATTGTATGCACACACAAAAAATCACGCAACTGTAACTGTGTAATATTTTTAAAACTTTTAAATGGTTTCTTAAAAAGTCTTCCCTTTGGCCCAATAATATATAGAGATGTCAAGCCTTATACCATTTGGATAAATATTTGGACTTAAAAAAATACTGATTTCGTCAGGCGTGGTGGCTCATGCCTGTAATCCCAGCACTTTGGGAGGCCGAAGCAGGCAGATCACAAGGTGAAGAGATCGAGACCATCCTGGCCAACATGGTGAAACCCTGTCTCTAGTAAAATAAAAAATTACTGGGCTTGGTGGTGCACGCCTGTAGTCCCAGCTACTCGGGAGGCTGAGGCAGGAGAATTGCTTGAACCCGGGAGGCAGAGGTTGCAGTGAGCCAGGATCTCGCCACTGCACTTCAGCCTGGTGCCTGGCAACAGAGCGAGACTCTGACTCAAAAAAAAAAAAAAAAAAAAAAAAAAAAAAAAAAATGATTTCTACTTTTGAAAAAATTTATATGCTTATAAAATATTATACCTTAAATTAATAGCATTATAAAAAGATTGCTTTTAATATAC
>CAUYLG010039743.1:0-10437 GCA_963573385.1 Cacajao melanocephalus
TAAAATATTGGTTGGCTGCTTGTTTGTTATTTTCATCCTTTATTCCTTCCTGTCTCCATTGTTAAGCACAATTATTGGCATAAAAGAGGTTTTTAATACCCATTTTTAGACTGCATTCTAGCCTGGGCAATAGAACAAGAATTCTGTTCTCTCTCCCTCTTTCTCTTCCTCTTTCTTTCTCTCTTACATTCTTTTTTTTTCTTTCTTTCACTCTCACTTTCTTTCCTCTCTTTTTCTTTCTTTCAAAAAAAAAAAGTGTTTGCTGCCCCTCCACCACTATAATGATGGGGCCCTTTACCATCTTGTTTCTATTATAACTGCCACACCTGACCAATTTCCCACACTCTTTTCTCTGGCTATTAGATTCTACTCAGAAATTTATCTGAGCATAACCCAGCCTACGCATCTTTTCAGCTTCTATTCCCACTACCAACTAAACAACTATTTCTTACCTCACAGTCAGATAACCAAGAAAGAGAATGTGTCTCATGCTTCATTTCCTCAATTCAGAAAACCATTTTCTAAATGTAATATTCAGCAGGCTCCTAGCCTGGGATATGCAAGAAGAAAGAGAATTTCATTTTGCAATGATTATGTAAAGTTACTTTGTTCCCTTCTCTGCCATTAGTTGAGCAACCCTGGACAGAGGTTGTAAATTTATATTTGAAGGCATCTAACTCTGAGAGAAGCAACCATCCAATCTATGTCCTTTGTCCTTATATTCTTATGGCCCTTGACATTTCTCAAACACAGGAGCAACCAAGTCATGCAAAGTGCTTCCTTCAAAAGGAAGGTGTTTAGGACATGTTTGGAATCATAGCAAAAGCTCAAGTTGCTGCTGCAGACCATGGTCTTTTGCCATCCACAGTGAGATTTGAGCTGGAGTCTTAGAGTGCCCCACTTGCTCTACATCCACAACCAAATGTCACGCATCCCACATTCCCAAAGAGGTTGTTATGAGCAATCCAATGTCCTGGTTTTCTGGATGCAAGGAACATAGATTCATTCAAGTTTTTTCAATTAATAAGGGTTTGTAGCAGGTCTATCCACGGTAATAGGAGAAGATATCAGGGAAAGACAGTACTCCCGGTAACAGAAATCCCACTGTAGGCCCCACAGAATTGGCACTCAAAGTCAATCAGTTCCCAAGGCTTCTCTAGGACCAGGTCAGCTTATCACTCTCACAGCAGCTTCAATGCATAGGTCCTACTGGATGCTCTGCCGTTAGTACAACCTATCTACTTTATCACCAAGTCCTTGCCTGTGGTTCTTCCTGCTTCTCCTTCTGCTGCTTACTATATGATTCATTCATACCTTGGAAAGTAGCTTTTCCTTTAAGGCTACTTCATAGGTCAGTGAATAATTTACGGAAAGGTTGTCCTGGGATGGGACATCCAGTAGCTGGGTCTGAAGCTAACCGATGGTGAAAAGAATGCTGTCCAATCCTGAACCCAGGGCTGCTTTTCTCTGAAAGAGAGTGAACATGGCAGCATCCCTTAGAAACTGGCATGCTCTGCCCTGCCCCCCACCCCCCCCACCACTGCCTATCTCCTGGACCACAATGGTAGCCAATCATCTCCTGCCTCTATCCTGTTCTCCCTATATCCCTTTCCTCACCCAGCAGCCACTGCAACATACTTAAAACCCAGCTCAAATCATCTCATTCTTCTGCTGAAAATACTCCATCTGAATAAAATCAGACTTAAATGTATACAGGATCCCACATCATCTGTTCCTAGGCTACTTCTCGTCTCCCAGCATTCTGCCCTTCTCTTGCTCTCTTCCAGCCACACCAGCTACGTTGCTGCTCCTCGAGACACACAGCCCTTCCTCATGACCCTTTCACACAGTTTCCACGCCCTGGCATGTTCCTGTCTCAGACAGCCACATGCTTACTCCATTATTTCACCTGGGGCTTCTCTCAGAGAAGGCTTATCTGAGTCTTTATCTAAATTATTCTTCTTCTACCTATCACTATCTCCTTGACCTCCTTATATTGTGTAATTACTTCTTTATTTATTGGTTATCTTTTTACTAGAATTTAAACTCCATGATAACAAGGAAATTATTAGTTTGATTTACTCATATACTAGTATTTACAACAATGCTTAGTACATAGTAGGTGCTCAATAAAGATTTGTCAAATAAATGTTTAAATGAATGAATTTTAATTGAAAGTATTGTGGGCATGGATGGACTGTAATTGATGGGTCCAGAACAAGGACTATTGGAGGCGATGGATGAGCAATCTTAAGGACCGTAGTAAGTTCTAAGATCTAGGCAAGCAAACAGTTCTATCATGTAAACTTTAGGCAGTTGTGAATGGCTTAACTCTTTTTTTGAGATCTGGAGGCTAGAAAAAGGGCACTCTTTCTGGAAGCATGTGAACAATTCAGAAGGGAAGAGAAAGTATTGCATGTTGGCAACTACGCCTAACCATGACGCCTTTAGCTGCAAATAATAAAGACCCTGAATTTGGGTTGGCTTAAGCATGAATAAATGTATCAGCTCATCTGGAAGGAAGCTCCTAAGTAGGGCAAGGTCTAAGAGCAACGCATAAGGCCTCCAGCAATGCTTTTCTGGAGTGCTTCCGACTCAGCCCTCCTCTCTCCATTGGTCTTGTTTTCATGCTTGTAGCAAGATGGCTTCAGAAGGTCCAGATGCCATGTCCAGACACAGAAATGAAGCTATTATTTCCTCGTCTATTTATTATAAAATAATTCCTAGGACACCAACAGCAAATGTTTTCTTACATCCCATTGGTCCAAGCTGAGTCACTTAACCTTTCCTAAATAATCACTGGAAAAGAGAATGGAGGCTTTAGCATGACTACCACGATTTGCTTTGACAAATCGCCTTGGGTAAAGACCTTTAGGGAGTCAATCACCATTAACACCAGAGCTGGGTGTATGGGGAGGAAAGATGTGGAGAGACATGAGACTAGAAAGGAAGCAGGAATCAGTCTTTTGTGTTGTGCTATGGAGTTTGAACATTGCCATAAAGGCTACTGATGAACAATGATCAATTTAAAGCAAGGAAATTGCAGAATCAGTTTCCCAGTGTTTAGAGATCATTAAAATGGCAATAGAAAATAAAAAGACTAAAAACAGGAGAAGCAATTGTGATCACTGTAACAATGTAAGTGAGAAATATAGAGTTTGAACTAGGATAATGGTACTGAGAATAGATTTGGAAAATTTAAAGAGGCACCAGAATGCTGGACTTATTCAGTAGGGTCTGGTGACTGAATGGGTGTCAGGGCTGAGGCAAGGGAATATTTAGGATGAGCCAAGGTTTCTGCTTTGGGAAACTGGATGGAGGGGGGACTAATGTACAGAAATAGGAGATAAAGGGGAAAGAGATGTGATGGGAACTCAGTGGTTATTGTAGTTGATATTCTCAGATGGAAATCTATGAAGGGTAGTTAGAGATGAATATTTGGAGTTCGAGAAAGCCTTTATTTCCTGATGATGCACTTGGTGACAGTGATAGTGCTGGGTGTATGAATAATGCAAGACGGATGTAGAGCAGCCACACCTATCAAAAAGCTTACAACTTTATTGACTATCTTAGGAAATAATCACATGATTCCACAGGAGCGCTTAAAGAAGGTAGAAGGGGAAATGTTTTTGAGTTACGGCAACCAGACAATATAAGTGAATCTTGAATGATAGAGTTTTGATTAGTGAAACAGAAAGGCCCTGCTAAGCAAGGGGACAGGCAATAGCCCAGATGTGAACTAGGAAGAAATCTAAACTAGGAGTGCTAGAACCAGAAAAAAAAAAAAAAAAGGACTGGAGAGATGCCCACAAGGTTTTGATAAAAGAGTCAATATGTTGTTGTGTCTAATTGGATGGGATCATGAAGGAGGACGTCAAAATACTGAATTTTGGGGGAGGAGAGAACTGAAAAAAAAAAAAGGAAAATCAGTGCAAGGAGTTGATTGGGGTTGTGAGGCATGAGAAGAGGACAGCCACTTTTGACATGCTGACTTTCAGACAGGTCAGTGTATGGACTAGAAATGTAGAAGGATTCGAGCCAGAGGTGAGGCTGCAGGGGTTCCTGTGCACATCTAGTTGTGGTGTCCCTGGAATTGTGCAGTGCTGTGGCACACGTTAAAGGTATTTAAGTTGTAATTATTGAAGATGTTTTTCTCAGCTGGATTTGAATAAATGATCAGTTAGATAAAAATTGTTTCTCAAAGAACTAAAGGTCGGTCAAAGTCAATTGATCCAGCAATCCCACTACTGAATATCTACCCAAAGGAAAAGAAGTCATGCCATAAAAAGACACCTGCATGCATATTTATCATGACACAATTCACAATTGCGAAGATACTGAACCAACCTAAGTGCCTATTGACTGCTAAGTGGGTAAAGAAAATGTGGTATACATACACTGCTCAGCCATTAAAAAGAACAAAATAATACTTTTTGCAGCAACTTGAATGGAGCTGGAGACCATTATTCTAAGTGAAGTAACTCAGGAATGGAAAACCAAATACTATGTTCTTATTTATAAGTAGAAGCTAAGCTCTGGGTACACAAAGGCATACAGAGTGATATAACAGACATTGGAGTCTCAGAAGAGGGGAGAGTGGAGGAAGAGTAAGGGAATTAAAAAAAAAAAAACTCCATATTGGAAATGCTGTACATTACCTGGGTGATGGATGCGCTAAAATCTTAGACGTCATCACTATACAATTTATCCATGTGACCAAAAACCTCTTACATCCCTAAAGCTATTGAAATGAAATACATAAATACATTTGAAACCTAATATCTTGTGAATTTCACCAAAAATGTTCATTAAAATATTTAAGGATTTCTTATATGAGAGAGACAGACTCAGGGACAGGGAATGAAAGTAAAAGAACAAAAAAAGAAAATAGCAACTTCCACATGATTATTAATGTGGAAGAATAGAGTATTTGATATACACTGCATCACTCTTCTATGAAACAAAGCACCCCAATGTTGTAACTCCATGAATATGGGGATTAAGCTACATAAGAATCATCGCTAACAGCAAAAAACCCAGACACTGGGTATGCAGCTTGTTTGGTGCAGCAACTACCCCAGGCCTTGTGCAATTATGCACTTAGTAACAATTTCGGTCGATAACACTGGAGGGCAGTTGTCATGGCTATTCACCTCACTTAGTCTATAAGCAAACAGATAAGTAAATGCTTTAATGAGGAGGAAAAGAATGAGAAGATGCGAATAATGTGTGTGCTTAAGAGAATCAGGATTTAAATACTGGGTGCATATTTATAAACATCTAATCATACACACATGTACATACATTGAATCATGTGCAATTCTTTAATCAGGCTTAACAGCCTAAAGTTCAGCTATGATTTACAAGGTAGAAAATATCCATGACATTTCAGAGGAAATTCCATTTATAATGAGCAAAAGAAAATAAATGTTATCCTATAAACCACTGCAGTAACAGGGACTAAATTCTATTGCAGAGTTATATGAGGACAGAATCTTAAGCAATAGTCTCTATATCAATGATTCTAGCAACCTTCAGCAGAAAAGTAGAAGATTTTGTAGCATGCTGCATCTCTGTCAATCTACACAAGTTTAATGTAAATACTAATAGCTACATATATCACAAATACAAACACACACATATTCATGCAAGGTACATTGAAGTAAATAAAGTAGGATGAGAGAGAATACTGATGCATATGTAGTAATTGATTAGTAGAAAGCTTCATTTATGTAGATTGCATGATCCATGAGTTCGGAAACCATGTATATTTACATACCACTGTATTAGCACATAATACTGAATCTGCTGCAAAAAAAGGACTCAACAAATACATGAATTAATTCAGCATGGATTGCCCTAGGAACTGTGTCATTACCAAATAAAATGTAGTTGTTTTTGATTAATTTTAAAACTTAAATGTGAAAGCAAGACAAATTTATACATCACACTGAGAAGCTTATTTATTTAATTATTCATTCATGCTTCATTCTAAAGAGTAATAAGTCTTCAAGAAAACACACAAACAGGAAAAGCTACATGCAGAATTTGAAACAAAAAGAAAGAAAAGGTAATAGATAATAGAATAAGGGCAGAGGGCATAGCGTGTATATGCCATAAAATTCTGGGCACTTGCCAAGGGCACAAATAGGGTTTGAGTGTCTTAAAGAACAATGCAAGAGAAAGGTGCTCACAGAGCCCACATCCACCACTGTCATCAGATATAGCTGGTCACCATTCTGCTTCTACCCTGATTCACTGGGCAAATACATTGTTTAATATTTATTTCCTGGGGAAAAATGCATGACAAAAATGTATTACAGAGACTACTGTTATTTTCTTAGTTGTCTTATTTTCTTTCAAAGCAAAGTGATTAAATACAATCCTGATGCTTTCCTGTTCATTCTTGTTTGGATCTCCAAATGAGATGCAAGTGAAATTTTTTAATGAAGCTTCGCTTTTCAAAGTTTCAAAGTTTATAATGGAGGAAAACGTATAGAGAGCAGTTTCGATGGCTATATGTTTACTTACCTACAAATTCATACAATAGAAAGAAGAACCACTCATATAATTAACTTGTGCATTTCCTTGGCCAGTGTGTACTCATCTTCTATATTGAAAACTCATGTAGAGGTTGCGGAGTGGTCAAGGTGAAAAGAACTAAGAGGGATAATGACAAAGGACTATGGCTTGAAATTTATTACTTACATTGCAATTTAGACTTGGGTATGTGCACGGCAGTCCACGGAGAGAATGAGGGCAAGGGAGACAGAATCACTTGAGCCTGGCAGAGGAAATGAAAACACATCAGAGAGGTGAGGGACAAAGTCGGAGAGTTCCCTTCCAAGGGCAGCATCGAAATTGCATTCTGTAATCTAGAGCCAATCTACTAAACTCAGACAAGAGAATAAGATGGAGAAAGCAAAATCTGTCACTGCTGTTTATTTGATCTGCAGAAAGTCTGGATTCATATGTCTTGCCATATTTCTGTGTTCTGAAGGGCAGTGAAACAGATTATCAAGGCCAAGTGTAAAACTGGGAGATGAGTTTAGCCCCTAGAGATTTTGAAGAAGAAAAATAATAAATGGAATTCTCACTGAGAGGTTGTCCTCATTTGCTGTTCTCCTTTCCTCTTCCAAATTTAGATTTATTGTGTTTCTTTACATGTCACTTAAAATTTGCTCTATGCTTGGGTCCAGAAATCAAGTATGTATTTTAAATAAAACACATTCAAGGAACTTTTCACACATTTCTCAGAGTAATTGCTTTCATCTCTTTGAATTTTATTTTTGAGATAACATCTATAGCTCAAGTTTTAAGAACTTGTATGAACATTAGAACGTCTCTGTGATTTAACTGGACTTGTACTAAAATACTCTAGAAGAAAATAAACACTTTTTGCTATACATCTTACTTCATTTCCTGCTTAAATAGAGCCAAAGACTTCACTAACTATATTATATAGATTATTTATCCCCAAAAAAACCCGCCAAGTTTGTTATTATCATTTATCTATCTACAGATGGGGAAAACTGAGAAGTTCATGTCAATTAATAACTTTCCCAAGTTCTCACATTAAGTTGCACCATCAGAATCTGAAATCAGGCAGCACAGTTATCAATCTAGATCCTTAACCACCAAGTTATAGTTTTTACATTACATTCCAACTTTTCTTTATTTTTTAAATTTTTTTTGCAGAGACAGGGTCGCCCTATGTTGTGCAGGCTGGTCTGGACTGCTGGCCTCTGGCAACCATCCCACATCAGCCTCCCAAAGCTCTGAGATTAGAGGCTTGAGGAACCTGGCCTAAACCTTTATTTAATAAGCAAAATGCATATCCTTGGACATGAAAGCAGCTTAATTCATTGACATAGTAAAGACTAATAAAAGTAAATATATATAGGTTTTATCATGACACTAGCCACGTGACCTTAATCAAATCAGTTCACCTCTTGTTCCTCAACAAATCATTGTTCCTGAACAATGTCAGGGGCTCAAAAAAGCAAGTTGAATTGAACTGACTTTTAAATACTTTTAGGTTTCAACATTCTATGTTTTTTAACCAGATGCCTGCCATCACCTAACATGCTTTTGATCAGAGAAAAGAACATGATGTTAATCCACGAATGTGTAGGATGTGTTGGTGTGGCTCTGCACCATGGGAAAAGAAACCCTGTGGTTACAAGCAGGAACTGTTAATAGTAAAGAGAAGGTGAATGAAGAAATAAAAATCTATTTCTTGTGTTAGACCTCCTAGTCAAACCCCAAACATGAAACTCTATGGACTATGTATTATTTTTAAACATGGCCTAATGCTATATTCTAAAGAAAGACTAGTTTACATTTATTCAGTGCCTAGAGTGGGACCTGGCTCATAGGGAAGGATCATTCACCATGTTTCAACAAATGCTAGGAAGGGGAAAAATCCACTTGATTAGTATCTGTCCATTAGAAAATCGAGGTTGAGGCCGGGCGTGGTGGCTCATGCCTATAATCCTACTACTTTGGGAGGCCAAGGCGGGCAGATCATGAGGGCAGGAGATCGAGACCATCCTGGCCAACATGGTGAAATCCCATTTCTACTAAAATACAAAAAAATTAGCCATGTATGGTGGCATGCCTGTAATCCCAGCTACTCGGAAGGGTAAGGCAGGGGAATCGTTTGAACCCAAGAGGCAGAGGTTGCAGTGAGCCAAAATCATGCTGCTGCACTCCAGCCTGGTGACCGAGGAAGACTCCATCTCAAAAAGAAAACAAAGAAAACTGAGGTTGATTGCTGAGTGAATCATATTCTACATTGTTGCTTAAGTTTGAGAGGAAACTCATCAGTAGAGTTCCCACTTGTAAGTTCCAGGTGAACAGCCATATCTCATTCCTCTCCCTCCTAAAGACTCTTTCCTTGCCCTTGTACTTCTGTCTCTGGGCACACTGATCACAAGCTTTCTTTCCTCCCTGTGTAGAAGAGAGAGAAGGGGAGAAGGAATATACACATACACATATAATAAAATAATTTCTTCCTTCCCATTATGTTGTTACATGAATGACATATCTAATTCAATGGAAATTCCAACTGTGACATTTCCCATACTAAAGCATCAATAATTCAGCATTAAGAGCAATAATAATATCAGAGACAATTATCACAATGCCTACCAGGATTATCTTCACATACGTTTGGCAGATCTTCATGTTCCTTTGTGACATCCCATTTTTAAGGCAGCATGCAAAGAATCTGTTTATAGAATTGATTTATAAAAATCAGTATTTTGCTGTAACAAAACACATATTTTTCCTATGAAGCAATAATTCATGAACTTATTTACTCTCTGTAAAGGGAAAAGCATAAAACAGGTGAGAATACTGAGGTGAAAAGGTGTTAAAAGATTGAGGTCACACATTAAGTCTCTACAAAGGTAAAAATAGAAATGGGGGTATTCTGAGTCATAGCCCAGTGTTCCAGCCAGTGACAGACCCTGCGCTGATGCACAAGCTTACATTAGCTCACAAAATAACCACGGGCACATTTCCCCTGAAACCAGGCCATGCACGCAGTACATGCCCTGATGCATGTGCAAATTAATTTTTGGCAGCAGGAGGCCCTGGTACATTTCAAGTCCAGTGTACAGGCAATTAAAAAAAAGACACATTAAGGATTTTTTTTCCCAGGTGAGAGAGCTAGAGTTCTAGGTCAAGCCCTAACAACTTCTTGGGTTTTTAGAGTAGCTTATAATGAGGGGGAAAAAAAACACCAAATCATTTCATTTGCAGTATTGGTATTTTTTGTATAAGCCACTCTCCTTCTAGAACTCTCTCTTCTGTATGTAGTCCAGGCTTAAATGTATATACTCAGTGTCTGTAATATTTATCCAACCTATTTAGATGTACATTGGCTGCAATGCCATTTATTGCTCCTAGCAGAAAAAAATGCAAGAATTTTTTTTAATTGCATTTTAGGTTTGGGGGTACATGTGAAGAACATGCAAAATTGTTGCATAGGTACACACATGGCAGTGTGATTTGCTGCCTTCCTCCGCATCACCTATGTCTGGCATTTCTCCCCATGTTATCTCTCCCCAACTCCCCACCTCCCGCTCTCTCTCCCCTATTTCTCCCCGACAAACCCCAGTGTGTGATGCTACCCTCCCTGTGTCCATGTGTTCTCATTGTTCAACACCCACCCATGAGTGAGAACATGTGGTGTTTGATTTTCTGTTCTTCCATCAGTTTGCTGAGAATGATGGTTTCCAGGTTCATCCATGTCCCTACAAAGGACACGAACTCATCGTTTCATATGGCTGCATAGTATGCCATGGTGTATATGTGCCACATTTTCCCTGTCCAGTCTATCATCGATGGGCATTTGGGTTGGTTCCAGGTCTTTGCTATTGTAAACAGTGCTGCAATGAACATTCGTGTGCATGTGTCCTTATAGTAGAA
>CAUYLG010039745.1:0-29066 GCA_963573385.1 Cacajao melanocephalus
ATTTTATTTCTAAAAACATTTCCAAAAAACCACAAAAAACACCACCCCGACCAAAACCAGACCCTCCATACCCACCAAAATACAAAAAAAAAAAAAAAAAAAAAAAAAAAAAAAAAAAAAAAAAAATAGGGTGGAGGCATCATGTTACCTGACTTCAAACAATACTACAAAGCTACAGCAATTAAAACAGCATAGTACCAGTATCAAAACAGAGATATAGAACAATGGAACAGAACGGATGTCTCCAAAGTAACACCACACATCTACAACCATCTGATCTTTGACAAACCTGACAAAAACAAGCAATGGGGAAAGGATTCCCTATTTAATAAATGGTATTGGGAAAACTGGTTAGCTATATGCAGAAAGCAGAAATTGGATCCCTTCCTTACACCTTATATAAAAATTAACTCAAGATGAATTAAAAATTTAAACATAGGACCTAAAACCATAAAAACCCTAGAAGAAAATCTTGGCAATACCATTTAGGGCATAGGCATAGGCAAGGACTTCATGACTGAAACACCAAAAGCAATGGCAACAAAAGCCCAAATAGACAAATGGGATCTAATTAAACTTAAGCACTTCTGCACAGCAAAAGAAACTATCATTAAAGTGGACCAGCAACCAACAGAATGAGAAAAAAATTTTTGCAATCTACCCATCTGACAAAGGGCTAATAACCAGAATCTACAAAGAACTTAAACAAATTTATAAGAAAAAAAAACAACCCCATCAAAAAGTGGGCAAAGGATATGAACAGACAATTTTCCAAAGAAGACATTTATGCAGCCAACAAACATATTTAAAAAAGCCCATCATCACTGTTAATTAGAGAAATGCAAATCAAAACCGCATTGAGATACCATCTCAAGCCAGTTAGAATGGTGATCATTAAAAAAATCTGGAGACAACAGATGCTGGAGAGGATGTAGAGAAATAGGAACAACTTTTACACTGTTAGTTGGAATGTAAATTAGTTCAACCATTGTGGAAAACAGTGTGGTGATTCCTCAAGGATCTAGAAATAGAAATACCATTTGACTCAGCAATCCCATTACTACGTATATACCCAAAGGATTATAAAACATTCTATAATAAAGACACATGCACATGTATGTTCATTGCAACACTGTTTACAATAGCAAAGACTTGGAACCAACCCAAATGCCCATCAATGATAGGCTGGATAAAGAAAAATATACACCATAGAATACTATGCATTCATAAAAAATGATGAGTTCATGTCCTTTGCAGGAACATGGATGAAGCTGGAAACCATCGGCCTCAGCAAACTGACACAAGAACAGAAAACCAAACACCCCATGTTCTCACTCATAAGTGGGTATCGAACAATCAGAAACATGGACACAGGGAGGGGAACATCACACGCAGGGGCTTGTCGGGGGTGGGGTGGCTAAGGGAGGGATAGCAGGGGGTGGGGGATTTGTGGGGGCTAATATTAGAAGAAATCTCTAATATAGATGATGGGGGAATGGATGTAGTAAGCAACCATGGCACGTGTATACCTATGTAACAAACTTGCACGTTCTGCACATGTACCCCAGAACTTAAAACAAAAACAATAACAAAAAACCCCAACCAACCTAGGAATAAACTTAGCCAAAGTAGTAAAAGATCTGTAAAACGAAAACTATAAAACACTGATGAAAAAAATGGAAGGCAATACAAACATGAGATGGAAGACTTCTCATGCTCATGAATGGAAATAATTCATATAGTTAAAATAACCATATTGGCCAAAGCAATCTACAGATTCATGCAATCCATATGAAAATACCAATTGCATTCTTCACAATCCTGAGTAAAAAGAGCAAAGCTGGAAGAATGATGTTACCAAGCTTAAAAATTTATTAGAAGTTTCTAGTAACCTAAGCAGCATGGCATTGCTATAAAAATAGACAAATAGACCAATGGAACCAAATAGAGAACCCAGAAATAAAACCACATATTTATCACCAATTGATCTTCAACAAAGGTTACAACAAGTTACACTGGAGAAAGGATGCCTTTATTAAATAGTGATAGGAAAATTGGATAGCCATGTGCAGAAAATGTGACTGGATCCCTATCTCTCACTATGTACAGAAATCAACCCAAATGGATTAAAGACTTAAATCTAAGACCTAGAACCATAGAAGCACTCAAAGAAAACCTAGAGAAAACTATCCTGGACATTGGTTTATGCAAATAATTTATGACTAAAATCTCAAAAGCACAGGCAATAAAAACAAAACTAAACAAATGGGACTATTTTAAACTAAAAATTTCTACACTGCAAAGGTAACTCTCAATAGAGCAAAGATACAACCTGTTGAATGAGAGAAGGTACTTGCAAACTAGTCATCTGACATGGGACTAGTATTCAAAATATACTAGGAACTCAACTCAAAATGAAAGAAAATTAAATAATCCCATTAAAAAGTGAGTAAAGAATATAAATCGATCTTTCTCTAAACATGACATACAAATGGCTAATAGGTATATGAAGAAATGCTCAACATCACCAATCATCAGAGAAATACAAATTAAAACCACAATGATATTTTGTCTTATCCCAGCCAGAATGGTTATTATTAAAAAGACCAAAAAATCCCCACAAATTTTGGTGAGCATGTGGAGAAGAGCTAACTCTTATATGCTCTTCATGGTAATGTGAACTTGTAAACAACACTGCGAAAAACACTTTGAAGATTTCTCAATAAACTAAAAACGGAATTACAATTAAACCCAGCAATCCCAGTACTAAATATCCACCCATATTAGTAAAAATGGGTTGGAAAATAAATCAACATATCAAAGGGATACCTGAACTGAAATGTTTATTGCAGAACTATTAACAATTATTTAAGATATGGAATTAACCTAAGTGTTCATCAACAGATGAATGGATAAAGAAAATGTGATATCAATACACAATGAAATACTATTCAGTCATAAAAAGAAATAAAATATCATATGCATGGATGGAATTAGAGGTCTTTATCTAAAGTGAAATAAGCCAGGTACAAAAGGACAAACATTGCATATTCTCACCTATATGTGGGAGCAAAAAATTTTGAACACATGGAGGTAGAGAGTAGAAAGATAACAGAGACTGGGATGGGTAAGTAGCGGGTGGAGAGTGGGGATGATGAAGAGGAGTGGGTTAAAGTAAACAAATATATAGTAAGATAGAAGGAATAATTTCAATGTTTGATAACAGAGTAGGATAATTATATAACTATAGTTAAATGTATAATATTTCGGTGATGGACACCCTAAATACCAAGACTTGATCACTATGCATTATATACATGTAATACAATTTCTCATGTATCCCATAAATTTGTATAAATAAAAAAATCCGAAAATACAAAAAAGCAGTGTTTCATTAAAAAAGTGACAAGTGCAGCTTGAAATTTACCACACTAGTACTTTTTCTCAAGATAACCATCATACTTCCATATGCAGCAGATGAATTTTATGTGTACTTCCCCTTTCATCATATAAAATACTAAAAAGACACAGTCAAGGAGTACAATTTATTAAAATTATTTTATTCTGCTTTATGAAGGACATGCATAATTAAAACTTTTTTTTCCCCTGCAAGTACATGGCTGTGAATGATCTAATTATTACTGGTCCATTTTTACTCAGTGCCACTGCCTTGATTTGTGCTGTGTGCCAGCAATTTTACCTGTGATTGATGTTACATCATGAGTGTAAATGTCAATATAATGAAAAAAATATAACTTCTTAGCATTGTTACATAATTAATTTTGAGTTTACAGAGTCTTTGACAGAGTCTTGAGGATCCCAGGGGTTGTTGAACCATACTTGGAACTGCTAATATATGCCTTAGATATTGCATTGCCTGAAATGCAGTAGGAACTGTGATGTCTCTCAGCAAGGAATGTCAGTTCCATTATGATGATGTATTACAACTTTTATAATGTGAGTGTGTGTGAGCCTGTGTTTGAACCTATGGCATGGCACATTATCATTACAGATGTATGAGAGATGCCCTTTCTCCAAGCTTCTATTTAGGTTGCTGCAAAAGTAATTGTGGCACCAACTAATATGTTCTAATAATTTAAATCTCTTCCCTTTGTTCCCCATGCTCTAGGAGTGGTAGCTGCTTCCTGCAGTTACATCTGTGAAAACTTCAGTGCTCCCTTTGTGCCTGGTATGGAAATAAACAAAAACCACCTGAATGAAAAAAAAATAGTTGCTATCTATTCAGAGCTTGTTAATTGGATTGAGTCACCTACCATTACTTGCATTTGGTAGAGGCTCTCAGCAGGCATGTGAGCGGGAAAGTTTTGCAGTGAAAAAAGGGAAAGGCTTCAGATATGCCCTGATTGCAGATTGTTAGCCTGAGGAAGCAGGAGGTAGGCTAACTAGAAGTGGGCATCTTATGTGATTGGTTTGGAGAACATATTGGCTTTTTTCTTCTTGGTCCTGAGTTGAAAGCAGAGGAAGAAATAGGGAAGCTGGTCATCACTGACCAAGTCCTAACTATTCTTGGCCATTTACTGCAGAGGTTGTGGGTCAGAGATCTATTGTTATATATGATCTGGGCATTGTCTGTATATTCAATTTCTCACTGGTTAACAATTCTTTATATTAAGTTCACCCCATGAAAATGATTGGTATGGTTACTGTTGCCTGGGTAGACTCCGATAAAAATCACTAAGCTTTTTGCCTATGATTAACTTGCCACATATAGTTAACCTTACAAGGTAGCTTATAATATAGCAAAATTATTGGGCAATCTATTGGATGAATATTTAAATTATCATAATTTACCACAAAGATCTAAAATTAAGGACAAAGGAGGTGGGTGAAATGCTAGGGTGACCCACTATCTTGGTTTGCTTGGGACTGAGGAGTTTCCAGGTAGTAGGACTCAGTGCGAACATTTGGACAGTCTAGACAAATCAGGAGAGTTGGCTACCCAATGGCAATGCCCACAGTTGTACAGTGCTAATAATCTTTTTTTCCCCCACCCAAACACTACAAAATGCATTTGCTGTTCTAATTCATTTTCCCCGTCCAAATCAATGAGAACAGCATTCTGTTGGATTCTCCGTGGGTGGGGAAAATTAAACATCAAACTTGTTGGGGTGGAGGAGTATAAGTAATTTTATAGCCCACCTCCCACTAAAAGTACCCCTCTTTCTCCAGGTAAACAATGATCTGAGTTTTGAGGAGGCAAATGATTCCATTAATACAATCAGTTGGCACAGGTGTTATTTAATCTGTGCCTTCTATACACATAATATGGTTCAATTTGTTTTTTAAAAACCTTTCAGAAAAAATGTTATTTTTAGAAACAGGAAATACTCTTCCCCTCGCCCCCCACCTCCTTATATATTGCTGGCTGAAGATAATTACAAACATTCACAGGTGATATTTAAATTAGGCAAAAGGGTGTATGTATTCCAAAACAACTGAACAAAGAAAACAGATAAACACAAACTGTTTCATGTTTGAAGACATTTCCTCTGGCTTTCTAACAGAGAGCAATTTATTTCTGAAAGAGTGCATGTATTGATTCAAATGCTAGCCCCTCGATACTTAACAGATGAATGAAACCCATGAAAGGGCACGCACTGTTCACATTTCCCAATATGAGAGAACAACTATTAATAAAGGGAGGTAGTTAATTTTAGAAAATGATACTTCCCATAAAAGATTGCATGTATTAAAAATCTTTTATAAAATATAGTTGTAGGTTATTAGTATGAAAAAATACATGGCTTGTGAGAGAAGTAGGTCAGAGAGAACATTCAGGGAGAATGGCTCTGGCTGCTGCTCAGAATAGAGATGGCAGTTACAGATACCTGAAGCCAAATTGAGATTAGGGGAGTGTCTAATCTTGGGAAGGGTTGTGAAAATGTGTGTGTCTGCTTTTCACTTTTAGCACTTCTGCTCCTTCTGCTCACTCTCCATATTTCTAGGCTATAGGTGTCTTCAGCAGGTGTGGACTGCTGTCTATCTATTGGCTGCTAAAATGGTGGCTACAAGGGGGCCTGGCTTGAACAATGGGAGGCGTGATCTCTCCAGAGATTTTATATCTGAATTCATTCATTAAAAAAATAAAAAAGAATACTGGCAGATTATGTGAGGCTTCTTAAATGGAGTGTCTGATACCTGTGACATGTAATGTATAAACAGGTAAATCACCTTGTCGCGGGGAGATGAGTTAGGAAGAAGAGGTATTAACAGTTATTTATATGGTCAGGTTCTTTGGGCAGTGTGATAGGTTTTTAATAAACATGAGTGCTTCTAATCTTTATAAAATTTCCATGGTAATATCCATGATTGAAAGGGTGAGTAGATTGAGGGGTGGAGAGGATAGCTTGTTCAAGAGTGTTCAGAATGCTATGAATTGGTTGAATCCATTTGGTCTGTCTTAACTATTAGGTTCTTTTCAATAGATAAGGGTAGCCAGTGTCAAAGAAAAAACTGCATCGGCTACATTAACCGGCAAGAAATACTTTATTGAAGGCTATTACAATACAGTGGAGAGACTAGAACTATGGCTGAGCTCAACTCTCCTGAAACAAAGAGCTGGGATAGGTTGATCTTAGGCCAATTGATTTTGTTAATTGGCCTCACCCAAAAGAAAAAAGAACTGTCTAGTATCTTCATGACAAGGGGTAGTTATACAACTTGAAATAAGGCACCTGATAAAGTTAATCTACTGTCCTCCTAGAGCATCTGGGAGATAGAGCGCTATCTTCCTTGATGATTACGTTTGAAAGCAATGGCTCTCTGGTCTTTGAGAAAGACATTCCTAGCTGTAAAACTGGGAAGAGGCTTTTAAAAATATTTACATCTTAAAAAGGGCAGAGAAAATAATCTACAATTACAACTTTTCCAAAGCAAATAAATGCCCTTGGAAGGAGGTTAGGTGCCTAGACAGGAAAAAAACCTGTCTAAAGTTTAGTCAAACTGAGAAGAATATTAAGGTCATCTTGATCGGTTGTCTGTTTTGTTTAAAGAAAACCAGGTATCCCATTGAACAACTCAGGAAAACTGTTTTATGCAGTTTATTTCACCAGATTTTTGTTATTGAGAGACCAGTTGAACCATCTGCTGAGTCTTGGCAGTAGAAGATATTTACTATGAGCAATCAGGCATTTAGTGAGGGGAATTTCTATGAAAATCAAAAGGAAAGCAAAGATTAACGATTGGAGCAGATCCATTTTTGAGTCTAGAGGGCAGCCAGTCAAGATTTCTAGACACTGGGCTTTAGGCTTCTTAGAAGGTAGTATGAGGACATCAGTAGCAATCTGAAAGATTTCCCAATTTGAATGTTTTCAGTGACGGCATAGACATCAGAGAGGCTTTGGTAAGATTGTCCAGTCATAGTTATTTTCTGGAGTAGACAGATGATGGAAGATGTGGAAATTCTGGTAAACTCCCTGAGTGGCCCACATAGAGCAGTTTCAGACACAAGTTGCCCATACTTGATTCACTGTTGTGATGAGTCATTTGAAGTTTATATCAAGCCATATGGCTTCAGTTCACAGGGTTTCTTCAGGTTCTGGTGAAAAGGCCAGCCAAAAGACAGCCTAGGGTCCCATTAAGGACACAGGCAGTTAGGTTTTATTTTTCGATGATATCACATCAAAAAACTGGCAAATTATCCTCAATCACAAAATAAGTCAAATAATAGATTTGGTTTATTTACATAGTTGTAGCAAGAATGGTAATTAAATACACCTTCTCAATTTTGCTTTGCTGTAAGTTTCTATAACGAGTTTCAGATTGCAGTTTTAAAAGTCTTTTCAGGCTAGAAAGTAGAGTTAAGAACTTGTCACCAGATTGCACCAGCAGTACATATATATTTGGATGAATTTCTCTCTTTTTGAGGTTTTCAAACTATTTTGATGTTCCTGGGCCTGCCAGGAAGTGACTTTTTCCTCAAGTTACTTCACCTCTAAGGCTGGGAATCCTATAAGGCAGGCACTAGGATGGTTTTTCCAAGAGGGCTTTGTTAGCATTGACTCCCTAAAGTCAACCATCCTTCCTTAAGACTGTCTGGTCATGTTTGATTCCATGCATATCACGCCCAAATACGACATTCCAGTGAAACTCTTGGTTATATAATCAATGTTTCTAATTACCAGGAGGACAGATTCTTACTGAACCTATGCAAATAATTATATTGCCATGAAAATGAGAATTCTTCCCTTCACACACTAGTCCAAGGTCTCTCTGTCCATTCTGTTTCTCACACATGCCACGATTTTTCTATCTGAAGACACTTATACTTGATCATGACACAATTCTCAGGATCATCATTAACTTCTCTCTTTCTGTCATACCCCACGTTGATTCCGTTCATAAATGTTATCAACCCTACTTTCAGAATGTATCCAGCCTCTAATCGTTCTTAAACCATCTATTTTACCACCTGGTCCATGCCAGCATCCTCTTCTGCCTGGATTATTGTCACAGATTCCTACCTAGTCTTTCTCCCTACAGTCTCTTCTCAACGGAGTAGCAATTTGTTAAACAAAATTCCAGCTTTGTCATTCTTGGCTCTAAAATTTCTCATCTTGTTATCCTCGGCTCAGAACCCTCCCACTTCACACATAGTACAAGTCAATTGCCTATAATGTCCACATCTCCCTGAATCCTATTCTCATCTGCCTGTCACCCATTTTCACTCCATCCAAATGGGCCTTATCAGAGTTCTTTTTACCACGCCAGACACCCCTTCCCTCTCAGAACATTTGCACATGCAGTATTATCTGCCTGGAATGTTCTTCCCCCAAATATTCACATAGTTTGCTTCTCAATTCTTTTAAGTCTCTGCTCAAATGTCTCAAAATAAATGTGACCTTCTCTGACCACCTATCTAAAACAACCCCTTCTCTGATCATCTTACACCTGGTATTCCGTGGCTTCCTAACACTACTTCTATCCTTTACTCTGCTTTATTTTGCTGCTTAGAACTTTCACTTTTTAACACATAATACTTTTTCCTATTTATTCTGGTAGTCAATAAATCAACTAAGGCTTTGACAATTCTGTGACATAGAAACAGAACTGTAGAGCAGAAATTTTTGAGAAATGAAGGGCAGTGAAGATTAGAGCTGAGTGCCCACTGTAGGGAACTATCTCATATCAAAGAGAATCATTCAAAAGTCAGTGCAAGCATGGGTGCTATGGTTTGTTTGAATAATTTAGGCAGCTCTACAACCAATGCACCAGAGGTGGGTAATTTTCTGCCCTATTTTTCCAGAACTTGAGATGAAGCTATCACTGACATCATTCCCACTTTCAAAAATGTTCATGAAAAGGCAAATCTGAGATAAGTGGCACAAAAACAAGCTTGTGGTATTCACTTCAGGTATTGCTGAGCTATTAAATGAGTAAGCAATTTGGTTCTCTCATTTGGACTATTTTACTGAAAGTAGAATGTGAAATTTTATATTTTGTTTTTAAAGGTCTTTTGGTTTCTCTGATATGATTATTTTTTTCTGCTTTGCTGAAAAAAATAAAGCTTTCTTAACTTACTCTGTACTTTTTTCAAATGTCTAAATAGATTTAACGTTGTGATAATAACTCAAGCTAAAATTAAACTGTGCTAATTTTAAAACCACATAAAATTTTTCTAATATCTTTAGCTAGAGAGATTTAAATATACATATTTTCTAGTAAAAGACGAGTCTGTGTTAAAAATATATTTCTAGTGATAAACATCGACGGGAATAGAAAATACAAGCCTTATTTTAACTCTCCACGCAGAAACCTTACACACATCCCACAGGAAAACCAAGTGAAAGAGAGGCAAAAACCTCCTTGGAACAGATAAAGAGTAGTTTTTCCCCATCAAGTTTGAAGGGATCAACTTCATATGCTTTCCAATCCTGGAAATGTTACAGAGTACTTTCATATACCTAAAATCACTTTATTTTCTGAAAATTCTGTGGCATTGACAAGATAGCTATTTTTGTTCCTATTTTATAGTAAAATAATGATATCCAGAGTGATTAAATTACTTCGATAAAACCACATCTCCAGTAGGGATGTATGCATTAGCAGAAAATAGCCATTCAGTCCTACTTCATGCTGAAGACTGAATTTACCTGTTGCCTAACTTCACATAAAAGTGGAGTGCACTCTCTCCAGAAAACCTTAGCAGGATAATTGATGTTTATTATCAGATTTTTGGGGATGGCAGAGGAATTATGAAATGGGGTCACAATCCTGGGGGCCCCAACATATGCAAATAATCTACCAGAAACATGAATGAGAAATACTCAATTATCTCTTCTAACATTTGTGCTTTGAAACATGTTCTTGAAGAAGAAGAGATCAGATTACTCACTGTTTAGATGGCAGGTGGACCATATTTTTGGAAATTAAAGTAGGAAGGCCTAAGTTGAATGTAACATCAAGCTGCCATCTCCAAATGGAATCAAGAACTGTAGACCAAGGGTCATGATTTTTATTCTTGGTGCCCTCATTACCCTTCTACATATTTCTGTAGAATAACTAAGTGTAAAGTACTTTCAAATAAAAATAGCTATATGCAGTCAGGATACCTGGAAATCTAAATTTACTTGAAAGAAGAAATAAAAGTTTGAAACTTCACAGTCTACTTCTAAAAATAAAAGAAAATTTGGTGAACCAGCCTATTCTGTGGACTATTTTAGAAAAAGAACAAACACAGAGGAACCTCAGCAGTATCAGCTGTCATCAGCAAGTTCAGACTTGAGTGTTTTTCTTCAGGTTCTGCCAAAAATCCAGATGGAAGAGGTGGTACTACATGACCTATGCTAATCTATGTCCTTTAGATACTTCAAATTCTGTCCCTAAACATACTTAACCACTAAACAGTAGAAAACTGTTGTTATGCTCCTTAGTATATAGTTTCACTTGTTTTAATGTTTTCTCTAATACTTTATCAAATATTAGTAACAGCAGCAGCAACAACAAAAACCCAAAAGGGCTATACAGAATTGCTGGCTACAACTTTCTGTGGTTTACTCATGGTATGTCTTTAGTACCTTTGACAGTGCTACATAGACATTAGCTGTTCAGCAAATATTTGTGGAGTAAACATTACTTTAAGGGTTTGATTTTTATCCTAAGCTCATTAAAATGCTATTGAAAGATTTTCATGGGAGAGGTGACATGATTAGAATTGCATTTTATTACATTTACTTTTTCAGCTACCTGTGAAATTGATGAGAAAAACACAAGAATTTAAAAAAATTATTAAAAATATTGTTGATATCAGCGATTCTTGTTTTAAGATAACAAGTTTACTAATGTGTATAATGCAGGCTTTTTACTTAAATGTATACTTTTTATTACTATGGGGAGAATTCCCTCATCTTATTTTAGTTGTTTTAGATTGGACATTTAAACAGGTCATTGAATGTTGTCAAACTTTTTGAGAAGATACTTTGAAGGTAGATAATTGAATAGATGAAAAAAATGAGGAAAAAAGAAAATAAATGATGTGAAAGAAAAAGAGACTAAATGCACCCAAAGTATGGTTCTACATGTGTATTAATGCCTGGCCATACATATCTAAGCTTAATGGCAGATGTAATCCTCATTTTTGTTCACCCAGGGATATAAAAGCCTCATTAATAGTTGGACATCAATACATCTTTGTAGAATTAGCTGTTTAATTAAGGCATTCTTATATTTTCCAAATGTTCTCATGTTCCATAAAGGAAGCTATACTGGAAATATTTTACTTTTGTTCCTTTCTCCTGCCTTTTCTATCAGAGCAGAGATGACTATGAGGTTCAAGGAGCTATGGATTTTTTGTGGGGAGGGAGGGTAATAAAGCAATAAATACAGCGAAATGGTCTTTTCTCATCATGGAATTGATTTTGTTTCCTAGGTTCATTTTTAGTGTAACTTTATATACTTTCCTAGGCTGGAAAGAAATCAACTCTGAAGTTTGAAATGAGTAAATTCCATGATGGTTTCCTTAAGAAGACCAAAAAAGAGTTTGCCTGCATATAAATTCATGTTTGCTAGCAAAGGCAGAGGAGAATGTAGCCTACATTTCTGTCCTGTTGTCACTTAGGTGGCTCATTTGCACTGATAATAGCCAAAACTGACTTATTAATCCCTCATACATATTTGTCTGGCAATAAAATTGTTCCTCTCTAATTAGGGCCGTGCACAAAGTTGGACAAGAAGTGCCTCAGGCTATCGTTCAACACTCTGTCACAGCCAGACCATCCAGCAAAATCCGTCAGAAATGCTCTCCATCTCCTTCACATACAAAGTGTCTGCAGCTAAATTAAGATGCTAATGACTGGGCTGATGACTCCAGCATGAAGATGTTGGAGTGCCCCTGAGAAGGAAATGTTTCTTCACTGCCAAATCTATTTACAATATTTCAAACAACTAGACATTTTGTTTCTGTGAGGTCTCCTGCTCCACAGGTTTTGAGTATAGAAAGATAAATTTTATGTTTTCAGCACTGAAGGTTGTAATTGTGATGGGTCAGATATGAAAATGGGGTATTCTAAATGTCATTTCATTATCATTCCTCCAGCTGCATCAAAAAAGAAGTAGTGTGGACCCTTTTACCTCATCAGGACGCTGTCTGGGTGAGGAGATTCCAACATTCTGTTTAGGTCCTTGCCCTTCATCCTTGCTGTCTCTAGTTACTCTCCTGTTATGGCTCATCTGTTTTCACAAAGGTATGCTTAACTACAAAGTACTTTCCTTCATTGGAATAACAAATTATTGTATAAGAAGTGTTTTTAGTGTAAGTTTATTATAAAACTAAACAAATTCTCTCATTCCCATTCCACATCTGCTTCTCCCTTCCATTCTTCAGTCTTCTTTCTCTCAATCAATGATACCTCCACCTTACATGAAGGCAGAAACAGGAATGTCACCCTTGATATCTCTATCTTCACCACCCCTCACATCTGTCCATCAAGTGCTCTCAATCATAATTTATAAATATGTCTTAAATCTGAGATATTCTTCATTTCCACTATTACCACTCTATTGCAAGACACCTCTTCTTCCAATTGGACTTATATAATAGCCTCTAAATGGGGTAATATCTAAATGGTTAAGTCTTAATAAGCCAAATGCAGTTTCTGCTCAAGCTTTTACTCTCAACATTTATAAGATTTTGTTTGTATTTGAATTTGATTGAAGTCAGTTCCATATGTCAATCATCACCTCTAGAGTTTTTTCAAAGCAAGGTTCTCCAGATAGACTCTGTATCTGCGCTTTCTTCTCTCTCTCTCTGCATCATTTCTTTCTCTGTCTCTCTGTCTTTCTCTCAGCCACCTCTCTCTCAACAAGAGCTAAATTGCAGGTGTCAGATCCCTCAGGAATGAATAATTCTTTATTCTCATCTTTGCTCTGAGTAATTTTATACAATTGCAAAGTTTTGTTGTTTTTCCTTAAAGTCATTTTGTTTATATTATACATTTTATTGCTTATAACATAGGAAGATTTGACATTTTTGTCTTTGGATTTTTTTTTCCTTAAATTTAGCCTTTCCAACATGGCAAGATGCTAAATTTCTAGAACCCCCTCTTCTTTCTTTAATTTCAATTGCAAACCATTAAGTTCCTTTTTGAGTTCTTTCTCATGTAATTCATTGACAAACATAGCAAACAGCACATACGAAGCAGGTTCTAGTTTCCCACTGCTTCTCTTAAAGCTACAAGTTTATTAAGCAAATAGCCTGCCTTCCAAGAACATTTTTCTTGTGCCCTCAAAGTCTGTTGCATTCTAGCCACCTCTTCAGGGTGGTTGCTTTTTGTGCAAGAACTTGGTTCTCTGGGCTGCTGTGACATCCTAATAGGAGACTTGCATGTTCTTCTTAGTAGAAGGGAGCTCCAACTAAGAAGTGGAATCAAATACCTACTCTTGTCTACTGTAATGTGAAAGTGATAAATGTCACCTCCCTTCTCAATACTTTGGCCATAATTAATCATATGGCACTGCCTAAATGCAAGGGGACTAAGAAGTATAATCTCATCTGTGCCCTGGTAAAGAAGAGAGCCAGATATTACTGAGCACTAACAATTTCTACCTCATGATGTGTAAATTCTAAACATATTAAAAAATAAGGGAGGAGTGATAAAGATAATTTCAACAGAAGCCAGAAAAGGAGAAAAGAAGAAACAGAGACCCCAAAGTTTTGAGGAATGTAATATATATCAGAGGTAGAATTTCAAATCAGTTAGAAAAAAAATACATTATTTTTTTCCCTCTAAGTAGTAGTAGAAGAATTGGCTTTTCACAAGGAAAATAAAATTATGTTCTTACTTCATACCTTACACATGTGTTATATGAGATAACATTAAAAGGTTGGGCAAAGCCAATTCCTCTAGGTCTATTCAAGCCATGGTAAGGAATTTGGATTTTATTCTAAGAGACATGGGGAGTTACTTGAGGATTTTATTTATTTATTTATCTATCTTTTTATTTCTGAATCCAGGACAGTGCTGAGAATTTTCAAGCAAGCAAATGAAGTAAACAGACTTATGATTTTCAAAGGTTACTTTTAAAAAAGTAAATAGACAATTGAATAAAATTAGAAAGACTATTGGGAGGAAAGTGCAGTAATTCAAGTAAGAGATGAAGGTGGTTTTTACTGGAGAATTGGCAGTGAACGTAGAAAGAAATACAATGCAGCTTAGGCTGAGAAAACATACCATGTTTTACTTTGTATTTAGGAAGCAGGAGTGAGAGACAACTGGAGTGATGGAGTAACAGAAGAGAAAATTACTGTGAGTTACCTTACTAAGCTGGGTGACTGCTAAGTGCAACTGTCAGGTCTGTGGGTTTAGACTGATAAGAAGGTAAGTAAGTTGCATCTTAGAATCATCCCTGAAGGTCAAGAAGGATAAAAAATCATGCACTGGTTTATGTTTTATCTTGGTGTGCTGAGCTCCCTAAACTTCTAGGTTGCACAAGTCTGGGAATGGGTGTTGAGCAGGATCCTGAGCATTGGGTCTAGAGGCCAGAGGTACAGGGATGAAAGGAGGAGAGATACTGTTAGGTTGCATCTGCATCAATTTTGAAATTTGGTCAGAATCCAAGCAAAGCTAGAAGAAGAAACAGGTGAGGCCAAGAAGGTCTTAGGTGGTACATAAGAGGCCTCCGGTACAGAATAATTTGGTATAAATTTGGGAGATAAAAAGAATAGACAACTTTTTAAATTAAATGGTGAGGTGGTGGGGTGATAAAGGAAAGGAAGGACGGGCTTGAGATTGGGTGGAGACAGATCTGATTACATGCAGTAATTGTGATATTAGAGCACGAATAATGGTGTAGCTCAACCACACTCAGGCTTCCCAGAGGAAATAAGGGCTGACAAAGAGTTAAACAATCAAATAGATTGATGAATATGAGAAAAACAAGCGGTGACAAGATACAATTTTCCAAGACCTAGAGAAGCCCTGGAAACAAAAGTTAGGAGCATGAATCAATTGCGGAACAGTATGCCTGGAACAAAGAAGCTGGATGATTAGGGAGGAAGGTCGTAGGGAAACATAAAATGGGAAATATAGAAGCAGAAATTCTGTAGAGCCTCCTAAGTTATGGGTAGGGTTTGGGTTTTATAACAATAAGAATCCATTAAATGTGATCCTTTTCAAAGATTTTTTTGAAAAGTAATTCTGCTTATAAAGTGAAAATAGATTGGAGAAATACAAGATTGGAGCAACAATGTTGGTTATGTGGCTGTTAAAATAGACTAAGTGAGAGATGGGCGTGATCTGAACTAGGGTTATGACAATAAGATGGAAATTAATGGATCGATTCCAAGAAAGATGTAGGAAGAAGAATGAACCAGATATGCAAGGAAAGGGGAAAAAGAGGAGCCAAGGATGATGCCAAGACTTCTGGCTTGAATAAGTGGTTGGATACAGGCTTGTTGGAGACAACATATGCTTTAGATAGAGTGAGTCTGAAGGGCCTGCAATACATCAAGTGGCAACATTTAACAGATAGTTAAAGGGCTGCTGGACGTCATAGACAATCCAAGTTTTAAAGCTAAATTGATCCATAACATGGGTTTGTCAGCGATTGTGATAGAAGAATAATCAATGTTCTTTGGAAAAGACTCGAATATATGTTGGTAAGAGAGTGTCATTCATAATGGCAAATAAATCTAAGCTAAATTAAGACAGAAGTGGACAGAGTAAAGGGTTGAAGAGAAGAAAATAAAATACCACATTACTGGCAGTCCCTATGGAGGGGAGGAGGAACTGCTTTTTTTCTCATGGATCACAGGGCTGCCTTCATAGAGGCTGGCCAATACATAGTTGGGCAGCTAGAATTGTACTTTCAGAATATCTATGCTGTCAGCATAGCACAGAGTATACTGATGCATTACCCCCTACATCCCACCCACAGGAGCTCTGGAATCTTCACGAGAGATAAAACTGCTCTTCTTGTGAAGTTTATTATGGCTTACTAGCTGCTTTTACCCTCTGACTACTGGGAACCAAGAATATTTCTGTTGTCAGGATCATGGAAAACAAAGACAAGGTAAAAGAGATAAAAGTATGAGATGAGTGTAACTTTGACAGGTGTTACTATCAATAGTGACATCTCCTATATTTAGGGGAAGCACCACCACGTGGTTATCAACATTATTATATGTTATTTTGTTATACATTAAGACTATTAAATGAAGACTAAATCTGAAATACTAGAGTATTAATAATGAAAAATAATATCTTGACTAAGGGTCCTGATACAGTGTGATTTGATTTGCTTCATTAAGGGCTGGATGGCAATATTTTTCTTCAAATTTCTAGTAGAGAAATTTCATCAAGTTTCATCTACTGTCACCTTTTAGGAGGTGACATCTTTTAATATTTTCCAGGTTGAAAACTCTTGAGATATGCCCATGGAATTTTATCTCCCAATATAACCCCTTTACTACCTTAATACAAAGTACTGTATAGCTGGCTTTCTGTCATAGTGCATAGCATTCACATGTCAGGGGCTTGTGGCTCCCATAACAAGTCCTAGCTGGAGACAGAGAGGAGGGAGGGATAGCAGTTGGGGTGGGGAGGGCAGGGACACTACATACAGTAACCAGAGTCCAAGTAGTATCCATGTTTCATTCTTTGTTGCTTAGATCCAAAGTGCAAAAGGAAAATCAAATTGTGTATTATTTTATTCAGAGAGGAACATTAATGACAGAGGATGGGAAATAGAAAGTATTCCCTGGGCTAGTCTCAATACTGGGATAAACAAGATAATTGTATTTCTGTCTAGTTCATCTTGAAGTCATACCTTTTCTAACTAACTGAAAGCTATTGTTAATGAGCAAAAATGGGTACACAGCTTCCTGTTTTTTTACAGTACACAAATATCTTCAATGTTGTCCTGAGTGTGATCCAGTTTATATGAGCTAGTACCACAAATGTGGCAGCCATCTCCAGTATAGATTCCATGTAACATGTTAAATAGTTGGCTCTGGTTTTTCAAATGACCTTGTTCGGAACTAATCTCCTTGTGTTCAGTCAGCCCTTTTAGGAATAAGTCACTCCCTTTCCCTTACAAATCCAGTGGGAGAATGTCAACGCTGTTATGAAGCCATTCACATTAGGACGTTGTATCTTGTCACTATGCATAAAAGACCTTTTTTTACCCCCCCTAGTTCTTGATGCAGATCTGTGAAAGGAATACAATTAATGAGAATATTGGATTCACAGAAACCTCTGAGTCAGAAAGTCTATGGATGCCAGCATTGTGATTATGGCTTCATCACTTGATAATCACAGAGATGATTTTTAAGGGTTCCCACATGAGCATACTGCACATTACAATTTTTTCCCTGTAATCTTGAATCAGCCCAGAAAGCTTGTTAATTGCTTAAAGTACTCCAAGCTTGTTTGGATAGAAAATCATGCTAAAACCTATTAGCTCACTTTTCTCTCAGCATGGCCAGTTAAACAGACCTATCAGTTCCAGAAAAGTTATTTTTTAAAGGATGTCATTCAATATTTCATCAATTCTCAGCACACTTGGTGGCTTAAAAATATTCTCCATAATTTTGTTCACTGGGAAGTATATATAAGCAAATCTAATTCCTCGTTAGATACTAATTGCAACAGCTCTATAACTGTGCCTCTGACACTTCCTAGAAACATTATCCATATGTCAAGGTCTTTCCCTAACTACCTGATTAGTCTAATGAGAGAATTATTTCTTCTTCCTCCTGCTGCCCACACTCCATCTATTTTGTAAGCGAAATACTGTAAACTAAAAATAAAATCCTATGCCCCATCATCTAACTGAAAGGACTACGTCTTGGCCAAGGGTTCCCCAAAAACCTTGAAACTGAGTTCCTGGCCATAGCGGGATGATAGGCTGACATGCCTCATTATACCTGTTCCCTTTTGCAGTTTAGACAAAACAACTGACCAGAATTTATATAAAAATAGAGGTCATAAGACTGACAAAACAGACTCTTTGTGACAATAAAATGCCAAATTATAAACAGCACCTAAAGCCATGCCAGGCAAGGGTTAAGTTATGCACCTCTACACTTAAAGGAAAAACTATGTTCTAACTGCCACAGTTTTTTTCAGTTTTTTCTAGAAGCTAAACAAACACTGGCCTTGAGATAACAATGTCAAAGCAGCTGCAGCTTGCCAACCACCAGACACTGATTAACTGAGCCCCCTGTTCTGCGAGCCATAACTATAGCTTCAAGCAGACAAGAAACTGATTTCAGGAACTATCTCCTGATGAGAAGGCCATTGACCATGGACTGGTCCTGGCTGGTTTACAGAGATTGTACACTGTGTGCCTTCACGTCCTGAAAAGATCTTTGGAAGGGTATGGCCTAATTGTAATACATTTGAATGTTAATTCTCTGCCCCAAGGTGAACATGAAACGCATGTAACATGTGTGTTTGCTTATCACTCAATCACATGACCTCCTTTCATGAATATTCATAGCTCCTCCTATATCCTGTTAAATATGTCTACTTGGCTAATCTGTACAAGCTTAAATTCCTATCTTATCCTTCCCTTCCTCAAAGTGCTTGCTTTCTGTTTTAAGCCAGAGGCCGTGCTTCCTGCCTGCAGGTTGTAATCCCCTTCAAAGAAATAAAGCTGTCTTTTCTAAATTTGTATATAGTGCTAACAATATCTACTATGAAAAATATCATCATAAAAAATAAAACGCTTGTGCCAAAAAAAAAAGAAAAATATCATCAGCATAACTCAAGATTATCAGCAATAATGTACCAATTTCAGGTCCAGTGGTGATAATTGTAATAGGATGGCCTGGAAAATCATCAGAGACATAGGTTTTGTGAGCTTGGAAAATCTCCTTCATTTTTGACATGTTTTTGAATTTTACCTGGTAGTTTAGGAAGCTTCTGGAAAACAAAGACAATGATCAATATTCTTACATATAGAAACATACTGGAAGGCTCTGAGGTAGACGGGGATGGTATGATGCAAAATTTCAAGGAAGAACCTTAGAACTGAGGAGAGAATCTAGTCTGAGATAGGAGATTTGGTATGTAAAGCTAAACTCAAATTCTCAATATTGTTGGGAAATAATAGTTCTTCATATAGTATAGGGGCTCTTATTTTAATCTGACTCAGTGTAACAGACACTGAAATATGATGCTCAAACCCCCACTTTAGAACTTTTCCCTAGCTGCCAGAATATTGTCTGCCAACGACTCACAGCTGAGTCTGCTTCCTGATACCACTCCTGGCACCAAATGTCTTAGGTTGAGTCTCTGGAAATTTCCCTCAGAAGAGGAGACCTACCTTAGTGAAGGATATACCCTAATCACTGAGTGATTGGCTGAGGCCTCTGTTGCACTGCACTGTGATTTGATTTTTCCCTTTGCCTAATCCCTCTTTCCTTGCTCCCTTTTGGGTGATAAGGGATTAGGAGATCACAGTCCCCAGTAGCCATCCTGCCACAAAGTGTCTGAATCTGAAATAGATGCATCATTGCTGCTAATCTGGAGTTGTACTGGTGATATTTTTATAGCAGATATCTAGCCATTTACTTGGGTAACTATTAGACTTGAGAAAAAAGGAATACTCAGATATTTCAAAGAGTGTTGGCCATAAGGTTCCAACTGACATTGATGTCTGGTGACCCAAGTGTTATCATGACTCCTTGGTTAGAGTTGAAACACAGATGGGCCAGGTAGTAAATGAAGGAGTTCTGGGCCACGTTTGCAGAGTGTGTCCATGGGACCATGCACACACTGGTCCTATGTGGAATACTGGAATGGATGCACTTAATATTTGTCAGAAAGCTTACTTTTATTTCTTCATGAGTGGGCTAAGAATTATTATGGTGGATAAGACCAAATCCAAGCAGTTCAACTTCTTCATCGTGTAGTCCTGGCTCTTTTTGGACTAGAAGAGAAGGCTCTTTTTCAGACAGTGGTGTGCTTGTAAATATTTAACAACTGAATCCCCAGTGAGAAAAAGCCTGTAACTATTAAATTAGCCAATTTCTAAGATGTCATCTCCCACCATGGCCAATTTAAAATTACTAACTTGCTGTCATTGAGTGCAAAGTTGGCAAGAGATGTGCATAACTGCAAGTGGGTCCAGGTGGGCTTCAGCCCACTATTGCAGTGTGGTTTCTGAGTGCACTCCTCAAGTTTCTCCAGTATGAAGATACCTGCTCTGAGTTCACTCTATCCAAAATATCCAGCCATTTGTCATGTTGCTTACAATCTAATATGAATAGTATATCTAGAAATTTGAAGCATCTCAAGGTCCAAGTGACCATGTTACAGCATATAGTTTTATAAAACTCCATACAAACCAGGAATATTCACTCCAATACCCATTTTTTTTTAGTGCAATGACAAGCCACTACCCTGGTGCTATGGGTGTGTGAAGAAACATTCTAAGCATGGCAGCCATCTTAGCTAAACAGTAGGTGATGAATCTGGAACCAGTATGGATGGTGGCTTGAGCCAGAAATGCAGCATTGGAGGGTCCCACCTACATCTATTCAAAGATGACATGATGTTACAGGTAGCAGCATGAGGTACTGGCTGGACAGGCTCACTGCTGTGGTCTGTGGACTTTGTGTTCCACCGTGATTGTAGCAATTATATTTCACGTCCTGTGCTATGCCTTTTATATATATTACCTATAATTTTTAAAACAACACTGCATAGTTGGTGGAATTATCCCCACTTTATAGATGTAGAAAATTAAGATGTAGAAACTGAGAAGTTAATTGATTTGATTAAGGACATTCATTAAATACAGCCAGTAAAAGCACACTTGAAATTTTATTTCAAATCTCTCTCTTGACATGTTGCATACACAGGACATCCCCTTCCATTTTTACCCCTCTCAGTGTTTACGGCTGCAACATGGTTGAGGAACTGTGAAAACTAAAATGCATATTGAGAAGGGCAATGATATTTCAGTTGATGTAAGAATTGATGGTTCCTACTTTGCTTTTTAGATGTTTGGAGCATCTCCCTTAAGAGAATAGATAAGGGAAAATTAAAATTCATGTAAGATGAAAGATGAAGGGATATATGATCAAAGTCCATAAATCATGAAATGTACACACAGAGATTTGCCCAAAACAGGAGTATCAGGAGTCTTGGGATTGGCTTTATGCTTTTTAAAGGAAGACACAACTTACGAAAGTGAAGTTATATATCTTTTTCCTGCAAGGATAGGTATTAAGTGTGAAATGTGAATATATTTTAGAAGACATCAGCTATCCCTAGATATTCATATCTGATATACCATTTTGGGTGACAAGGATTCCAGAGTGTTAGACCCAGACTAATGCTAGTGTTAGTGTCACAATACCCTAAGACCTTGGGCTGATGTGAGGGTGGGGTATAGGGAACCTGGGAGGAATCAGTGAGGCTGCAGGGCCAAAAACAAAAATGAAAACAAGTTGTCAGTCCATATGGCAGCATTTAGAAAGAAAATCTGCATATAAGAAACATAATAGAATTTTGTTGTAAATGACCCAGGGAGAGGGCTAAAGACAAAATTCAGAGAAACTCCTTGACTCACTGGACTTTAACTGGTACCTTATAAGGTGCCTCGAGCCTGCCTTAAGAGAGAAAAAGAGAAACCTGTTAAGGACCCAGTAAAGGAGAAGAAAATCCTATCTGGAAAGTGTCAGGGCTTGGTCTGAAGTGACCAATGAGAAGCTTAGAAATGCTTTTGAAGGGTTTTGTTTTGAAAAGTCATACAATTTTGAATTCTTATTTGTAATATTATCATGTTTGTTTTGTTTCTGAGAAATATCAAAATAAAATTATGTCTCCAGGAAAATGTGTAGTGAATATTTTCTCTAGGTAGCTCCTAGCACTTTAAGGAATTTCTCACCTCAGTTTCTGAGAAGCAGACAGGATTATTTTGGTTATTGAATATACTTGGGACTATGCATTATTGTTGTTTTTGTTACTCCTCTCTATATCCATTTTTCCACCTAAACACCACCCTCATTTCCTTTTGAGGAATTACTCTTCTGTGTTGGACATAGTATGGTGAGGTGTTAGGTGATGAGTCTCCATCAGCTCAGAGTAGGCATTGACATGAATTGGCCAAAATAAATTCCATCTTGCATTTAAACCGACACAGAGTGACTGCAAGTAGTGAGTGTCTGTTGATTCCATTGGAAGGACTGACTACACAATTCCTGCTATGGTACTGTTCCTGTGATTTTGGCTTCCTTACTCTGGGACATCCCTGAGTTCCAAGCCAAGTTTTCCAGGTTTTCCCAGAGATTCTTCAAATTTCCTTTATTTGCCCAATAATTTCCATTTTACTTAAGTTTGTTCTGCCAAAGAGTCACCAATACTAGGTATTTTTTCTTTGCTTTATTGAAACGTGGCAAAAGAAAGAGGAGGGAACAATTTTGCTTACTTTGCGACTCTTGTTTTCAAATTAGAATAATAAACTACATGGTTGGGTGCACACCGGTAAACCCAGTACTTTGGGAGGCTGAGGTGGGTGGATCACTTGAGGTCAGGAGTTTGAGACCAGCCTGGCCAACACGGTGAAACGCCATCTCTAGTGAAATACGAAATTTATCTGGATGTGTTGGCATGTGCCTGTAATCCCAACTACTTGGGACTCTTGAGGCACCAGAATTGCTTGAGCCCAGGAGGCAGAGATTGCAGTGAGCCAAGATCATACCAGTGCACTCCATCCTGGGTGACAGAGTGAGACTCTGTCTTAATAATAATAATAATAATAATAAAACTATGGAGTATATCAACTAGGGAATGCTGAGTCCAGGGAGGGTCCTTGTTTGTTAATTCACTTCTTGGCCAATGAACAGCCCTGAGGCACAGACTGTGAGACCCCCAACCAGTGGCAGTTTAATTCACCAGAATTCTGATGGAAGGAAGAACAGAAAAAGCCTCTTCTATTAATAACAAAAAATTTGGAGCCAGGGCTGATAGAAGTTGATCAGAACAGGCAAGGGATATAACTGACATTCTTCTGTCTCACAAAAGAGAGGAATGATCCAGAGGTCAGAGTTGGTCAAGACTAATCAATGACTCCACTCTGGTGGTTTGAGGACTAGGAGCACTGACTCAGGAGTCTGAAAAACCTGATCTTGACTCTCAGTTATGTCATTACTCACTGTCTAAATTTAGGCAAGTTATTTTAACCTTTTTGAGTTTCAGCTTTCAGTTTCACCATTCATTGAAAAGAAGTCAACAATGCTTAACTCTAGGCTTCTTGTAAGGACTAGAGCAAGCAAATATTAATAAAATGCTGAGAAAACATTAGGCTGTCAACAAGATGATAGCTCTTAATATATCTATATGTCAACTACTGTGCTTAGCATGTTGCATCGATGATTTGTTCTATTAATTTCTTATCATATTTTATGATGTAAGTGTATTACTACTCCCATTTTACAAATAAAACATCTGAGGCTTTGATACAGACGTAGGAAAATTATGGCCTTCAAGTCAAATCTAGTCTACTGCCTGCCTTCTATCGTTTTGTTTCTTTTGTTTTGTTTTGCCAGTAAGCGCATCTTTGATTGAGCAGAATAACCACAAAACACACAGAACATTCCAAGTGTTGAAAGAAAGGTGGAGACAAGAGTCTTCAGAGGTGTGTGTGGGGAACCTAGTCAGACTGTTCTTCTTAAGGACACACAGGGCCACTCTATTAAGTGAAAATGTCAATCTTAGGTTAGTAGAGTGTTAGAAATGTAACAACTACTTAAAGCATTGAGCTATTATTATTACTCTTGTTGCTATTATAATAATATTACATCTTTAAGCAGGAGTATAGCTATGGATATAGACTCTGAAACTGCCTCCTTTTATAAATAAAATTTGATTGGAACACAGCCAGGGTCCTTCATTTATGTATTGCCTATGGCTGCTTTTGCATTACAAAGAAGGGGCTGAGTAGTTGCAAAAGACAGCAGATGACGTGCAAAGCTTAAAATATTTACTATATTTGCCAACTACTGCTCTGGAAAAATCAATAACTGCTTGAGGTTGTACAATCATTCCTTCTTTGGATACATTAATCTATTTGATCTAAAAGAAGACTCGTCAGCAATGGAAACAAAGAAAAAAGAAGATTGCAAAGACACAAATTGTAATGTATATCACATGGACATAGAAATATTTATAAAATTTAACAAGTATATAAAGGTAAAAAAAGTGTATCCATTTAAAAAGCATGTGTGTAGGAATAATCACCTACCTAAAAAGCTGTTCCCTCTTGTAGAAAAAAGAAGGGTTTTTGTTTGGTGGTTAAAGGGGACTTTGATCTGTAATTTTTTTTTGTTCTAGATGAGAGTGAATTTGTATATGATTTTTGTGTGTGTAATTAACTTTAAAAAAGTAAATTAGATTCTAAAAATTGTTTTGTATCTTTCAAAGTAGAGATGAGGGTGGGTATTGTAGAAAGAAATAATGATATGTTAATTTTCTATATTTCATACAGAGAGTCATTAAATAGGATTTTCTCTTGAAATTTATATTTCTTGAACTGAAAGGTGACCGCTGGTATATATGAAAAAAGATATCTATGTTTAAAATGGGTATAGATAATAAATGAGAGAAAACATAGGTATGTATCATATAATGTGCAATAAGTGAAAGTTGTATACCATTTGTAATTTTCACATTTAAATTATATACTACCATTCCTTCAACTTGGGTAAAAAATCAAAGTCAAAATAAAGTTTTTTTTTCTTTACAATTTTTTTTTTTCCCAGAGGTATGCTAACCAGAGCAACTTCATCTTGAATAGGGGTTGGGTAAAATAAGGCCTATTTGAGACCTTTTGGGATGCATTCCCAGGAGGTTAGGCTTTCTTACTCACTGGATGAGATTGGAGGTGGCACAAGGTATAGGTCACAAAGACCTTGTTGATAAAACAATATGCAGTAAAGAAACTGGCCAAATCCCACCAAAATGAAGATGGAGAGGAAAGTGACCTCTGGTCATCATCACTGCTCATTATGTGTTAATTATGATACATTAGAATGCTAAAAGACACTTTCACCATCGCCACCACAATTTAAAAATGCCATTTCAATGTCAGGAAATTACCCTATATGGTCTAAAAAGGGGACAAATCCTCAGTTCTGGGAATGGCCTACCTGGAAAACTCATGAATAATCTACCCCTTGTTTAGCATATTATCAAGAAGTAACCATAAAAATGGTCAGCCAGCAGCCCTCTGGGCAGCTCTGCCTATGGAGTAGCCATTCTTTTATTCTTTTGCTTTCTTAGTAAACTTGCTTTCACTTTATGGACTGGCCCCAAAGTCTTTCTTGTGTGAGATCCAGGAACCCTCTCTTGGGGTCTGGATTGGGACCTGTTTCCGGAACAGAAGCACACCTTAATGATCTACAAAGAGACTTAGACTCCCACACGATAATAGTGGGAGACTTTAACACTCCACTGTCAACATTAGACAGATCAACGAGACAGAAAATCAACAAGGATATCCAGGACTTGGATGCAGAACTGGAACAGGCAGACCTAACAGACATCTACAGAACTCTCTACTTGACAGCCACAGAATATACATTCTTCTCAGCACCACGTTGCACTTACTCTAAAATTGACCACATAATTGGAAGTAAATCATTCCTCAGCAAATGCAAAAAAATGGAAATCATAACAAACAGTCTCTCAGACCACAGTGCAATCAAATTAAAACTCAGGATTAAGAAAATAACTCAGAACCGCACATCTTCATGGAAACTGAACAACTGGCTCCTGAATGTTGACTGGATAAACAGTGAAATGAAGGCAGAAATAAAGATATTCTTTGAAACTGATGAGAATGAAGACACAATACACCAGAATCTCTGGGACATATTTAAAGCAGTGTCTAGAGGGAAATTTATAGCAATAAATGCACACATGAGAAACGAGGAAAGATCTAAAATTGACACCCTATCATCAAAATGGAAAGAGCTGGAGGAGCAAGATCAAAAATACTCAAAAGCTAGCAGAAGACAAGAAATAACTAAGATCAGAGCAGAATTGAAGGAGATAGAGACACAAAAAACCCTTCAAAAAATCATTAAATCCAGGAGCTGTTTTTTTGAAAAGATCAACAAAATAGACCACTAGCCAGATTAATAAAAAAGAAAAGAGAGAATAATCAAATAGATGCAATAAAAAATGATAAAGGGGATATCACCACAGATTCCACAGAAATACAAACATCATCAGAGATTATTACGAACAACTCTATGCACATAAACTAGTAAACCTGGAAGAAATGGATAAATTCCTGGACACTTGCATCCTTCCAAGCCTACACCAGGAAGAAGTCGAAACCCTGAATAGACCAATAACAAGGGCTGAAATTGAGGCAGCAGTTAAAAGCCTACCACCCAAAAAAAGCCAAGGTCCAGATGGGTTCACAGCTGAATTCTACCAGACATACAAAGAGGAGCTGTTACCATTCCTTCTGAAACTACTCCAAACAATCCAAAAGGAGGGAATCCTTCTCAAATCATTTTATGAGACCAACATCATCCTGATACCAAAACCTGGCAGAGACTCAGCAAGAAAATAAAACTTCAGGCCAATATCTATGATGAACATAGATGCAAACATCTTCAATAAAATACTGGCAAACCAATTGCAACAGCACATCAAAAAGCTTATTCATCAAGATCAAGTAGGCTTCATCCCGGGGATGCAAGGCTGGTTCAACATATGCAAGTCCATAAACATAATTCACCACATAAACAGAACCAAAGACAAAAATTACATGATTATCTCAATAGATGCAAAGAAGGCCTTTGACAAAATTCAACAGCCCTTTATGCTAAACACTCTCAATCAACTAGGTATTGATGGAACGTATCACAAAATAATAAAAACTATTTATGACAAACCAACAGCCAATATCATACTGAATGGGCAAAAACTGGAAGCATTCCCTTTGAAATATGGCACTAGACAAGGATGTCCTCTATCTCCACTCTTACTCAATATAGTATTGGAAGTTTTAGCCAGAGCAATCAGGCAAGAAAAAGAAATAAAGGGTATTCAAATAGGAAAGGAGGAAGTCAAATTGTCTCTATGTGCAGATAACATGATTGTACATTTAGAAGACCCTATTGTCTCAGTCCAAAATTTTAAGTTGATAAGCAACTCCAGGAAAGTCTCAGTATACAAAATCACTGTGCAGAAATCACAAACATTCCTATTGGCCAATAACAGACAAACAGAGAGCCAAATCAAGCATGAACTCCCATTCATAATTGCTACAAGAAGAATAAAATACCTAGGAATACAACTAACAAGGAACATAAAGGACCTCTTCAAGGAGAACTACAAACCACTGCTCAATGAAATAAGAGAGGACACAAACAGATGGAGAAACATTCCATGCTCATGGTTAGGAAGGATCAATATTGTGAAAATGGCCATACTGCCCAAAGTAATTTACAGATTCAACGCTATCCCCATCAAGCTACCAATGACCTTCTTCACAGAACTGGAAAAAACCACCTTAAACTTCATATGGAACCAAAAGAGAGCTCGCATAGCCAAGTTAATTCTAAGTAAAAAGAACAAAGCTGGCGGCATCACGCTGCCAGACTTCAAGGTATACTACAAGGCAACAGTAATCAAAACAGCATGGTTCTGGCATCAAAACAGAGACACAGACCAATGGAACAGACCAGAGGCCTTCAGACCAACACCACACATCTACAACCATCCGATCTTTGACAAACCTGACAAAAACAAGCAATGGCGAAAGGATCTCCTGTTTAATAAATGGCATTGGGAAAACTGGCTAGCAATGTGCAGAAAGCAGAAACTGGACCCCTTCCTGTTACCTTGCACTAAAATTAACTCCAGATGGATTAAGGACTTAAACATAAGATCTAAAAAAAACCCTAAAATAAAAACCCTAGAAAAAAGCGTAGAAAAACCATTCAGGACATAGGCATAGGCAAGGATTTCATGACTAAAACACCAAAAGCAATGGCAACAAAAGCCAAAATAGACAAGTGGGATCTAATTAAACTTCAGAGCTTCTGTACAGCAAAATAAATAATCATTAGAGAGAATTGGCAACCAACAGAATGGGAAAAATTTTTTGCAATCTGCCCATCTGACAAAGGGCTAATATCCAGAATCTACAAAGAACTAAAACAGATTTACAAGGAAAAAACAAACAAACCCATCCAAAAGTGGGCAAAGGATATGAACAGACACTTTTCAAAAGAAGACATATATGAAGCCAACAAACATGAAAAAATGCTCATCATTACTGGTCATTAGAGAAATGCAAATCAAAACCACATTGAGATACCATCTCATGCTAGTTAGAATGGCAATCATTAAAACATCTGGAGACAACAGATGCTGGAGAGGATGTGGAGAAATAGGATCACTTTTATACTGTTAGTGGGAGTATAAATTAGTTCAACCATTGTGGAAGGCAGTGTGATGATTCCTCAAGGATTTAGAAACAGAAATTCCATTTGACCCAGCAATCCCATTACTGGGTATACACCCAAAGGACTATAAATCATTCTATTATAAAGACACATGCATGTGTATGTTCATTGC
>CAUYLG010039747.1:0-10421 GCA_963573385.1 Cacajao melanocephalus
TTCTAAAAGTGACCACATAATTGGAAGTAAATCGCTTTTCAGCAATTGCATAGTATTTCACAGATTTAAATGAAATATTGGTTGGCTGTTTGTTTGTTATTTTCTTCCCTTATTCCTTCCTGTCTCCATTATTAAGCACAACTATTGGCACAAAAGAAGTCTTTAATACCTATTTTTAGATTGCATTCCAGCCTGGGCAATAGAACAAGACTCCTGTTCTCTCTCTCCCTTTCTCCTCTTCTTTCATTCTTTCTTTAAAAAAAAAGGGGGGGACGATAGTATTCATTTCATCTTATTGTTGGGGGGATTAAATAAATTCATACATGCCAAGTGTGTAGAACAGTATGTGGCACATATTGTTCATCATTACTCTTTTTGTGATTATTTTTGAGCTGTTTCAGGAGAAGACGTTCATGGTCGTGTCTGCCTGACAAAGTCCTCTTGTCTGAGGGGAAGAAAGGAAGGAGTCAGAAGAGCAAAGGAAGAGGAATATATAACAAGGATGCTTCTTCCATTCTCATGTGCACGCACATCACCTGGGTGTGATGTTGGCGCAGACTCTGATTCTGTAGGTCTGGGGCAAGACTTGAGATTCTGCATTTCTAACAAGGTCCCAGCTGATGTGCAAGAATCTGGGAACTCCTTCACTGC
The DNA here is from genome assembly GCA_963573385.1 of Cacajao melanocephalus. Taxonomy (NCBI): domain Eukaryota; kingdom Metazoa; phylum Chordata; class Mammalia; order Primates; family Pitheciidae; genus Cacajao; species Cacajao melanocephalus. The sequence goes on from CAUYLG010039747.1 coordinate 652, forward strand.
CTTACTTACCTCTCCTACCCTCTCCTCTCCAGGCTCATTTTGAACTCTGGATACTAGGAGGATTGCAGTCCTTATTGTCATAACATTGCCCTTATGGAAACTTATTTTTGCAACAATAATTATAAAATGATTCTTACTGTATATTACAGGTCCTTTACATCCTTTATCTCAAGTCCTCATAACAAGCCTTGGGCCAGGTGTGGTGGCTCATGCCTGTAATCCCAGAACTTTAGGAGGCCCAGGTGGGCGGATCACTTGAGGTCAGGAGTTTGAGACCAGCCTGGCCGACATGGTGAAACCCCGTCTCAACTAAAAATACAAATAATAATAATAATAATAATAATAATAATAAATTGCCAGTCTTGGTAGTGCATTCCTGTAATCCCAGCTCTTGGGAGGCTGAGGCAGAAGAATCACTTGAACCCAGGAGATGGAGGTTGCAATGAGCCGAGATTATGCCACTGCACTCCAGCCTGGGTGACACAGTGAGACTCTGTCTAAAAAAAAAAAGCCTTGTAAGGATAAGGTGCTATGAGTCTCATTTTACGATGAAAAAACTTGAGAAGGTAAAGTATCATGCTCAAGATTAGACAGCTCACAAGTGGTAAAGCCAGAATTTAAACCCAGGATTTTCTCATAGGCTATATTAGTTTCCAGGTGATCTGCCTTCCATAAAGACTCCAGAGAGGGCATACCAAGAAGCAGTAGTGGGAGAAGAAAGAGTGGAGGGTGTGTGCCCCACCTCAAGCTGTGAAGTAACTCCAGCTCTAGCCTGGCTCTTTATGGAAATCTCTTGCAGGATTCTATAAATCCAGAGTTTCCAGGATTTAGAGCTAGCCACCCCCGTCTCCCCACAGAGACCTATTTAGCCAGATCTTGGTTATTCTGAAGCAGGATATTTTTTGGTAAGGTATTTCCCAAGAGTTTTAGATCATTTTTCAGAATACTTTATGAAAAATGGAGAGTTGTGATGACTAATTAAGAGAACTAAGATTGTAAATCTAGGAAGGTAAAAGAAGGCAAGGCCAAAATACATATACATTTCTATTTTATCTGTTATATTCATAAAAAAACAATACCTTTTCCTCGGATCTTAGCTTTGGGAAGAAGCCGTAGTTCACACATGTATTACCGTGTGGAGGGCTGATAAAGCGAGGGAATCCTTCCTTCTTAGGGCTAAATGATGTGGTTTTTGAGGAGACAAGGTACACACCTAAGATGTAGGAGATCATGTGAGCAGTACACAAGCCAATTCACCTCTGATCTTCCAGCACAAACAGCTGATGCATCTGCTGGCCTCTGACAAATATCTCTAACTCTATCACAGTCCCTGCCAAGTTACATGGCCATTTATCTATTTCCAAGTCTTTTTTTTTTCCTGAAGCAACTTTCTAAATTTCGGGGTTTTAAAATATTTTATTAACATTTTCCCTCAAATCTCTGAATGATTTGGAGCTGTTTTGGAGTATGTGAGGACCAAAGGGCAGACACCAGTGTTTATTTCTCTATTTTCAACATTTTCTATCTTCCTGCTTTCCATTTAATGCTGAATTAGTGAAGTATAAATGTGCTCCATTGATGTTACAATAGATAGGCAATGTTTTTGGCTGGGGTCATAAGTGATGATTTTCATGAGAAATAAAACATTTGAGCCAGATCTCTGATTTTGAGAAGCAATTGGACAAATGGCAAAGAGATGTTAGAGCATTCCAAGTGTCCCTGACCAGGTACAGAAGTGAGAAAATGTATGGCAAGTTCAGAGAAGACTTGAATGTATTGACTTTACAGAGGCATATTTAATAGCTGTAAACGAGCCTACTCTCCCAGGGATAGGCATCTCTGTCTCCTGAGCAGTGACTAATAGTGGGAATTCCAGCCTAAGGGAAGATATGTGGATCTATATTTTTGGGTGGAGTTTTGAGGGGAGGATTTCAGCATCCCTTGAATCACACTACTAGAATTTTGCCTCAAGCAAGGCTCACAAAGGAGCTTCCTGTGATAGCTGTCAAATGAAAACTGCCTAAACCAGTGAACTGGACACTTAGGAAGACATAAGCACGCATTCTGAAATCCTGCCATGGGATGTATTCCCAAGATGTCCTGAAAAATACAATTTCTGATTATGTTTATGTTAACCATAGAAGGTATTCTTCCCATTAGAAGAAAAACAATTTAAAGTCTTTCTCCAAATACACTTTACTGATCATTTGCCCCACACTTTGGCCAAGCTGCTGCTTAGGATATAGCCCTCTAGAAGGTTTATGATAATAAAACATGCAATAAATAGATGGAATAAATGTTCTTTTATCATAACTGTGTTCTTGAAGGCATTCACATATAGAACAAAGCTGCAATCCTACGGTCACCCGAGTTATCCCTTGGATGAAGCAACTTTCTAAACCATTGAAGGTGCAACACACAAGTTTTGGTTTCCTCCATGTCTAATTGATACAGACAATTAGACAAAGGCCTTGGGTGCCTTCAGCATAGTGTGGAACAGTCAAAAAGGTCTGTTATTATAATAGATAATACATAATAATGATAGCGAGTAGGTGTAGAAATTTGGTTTAGATGAGGATTTCTCAAAAAAAAATAAAACATAGAAGGCACAGCTGAGAAGAAAAAAAAATGAAATGTTACTAGAAAAAAATTAAACCAGGGAGATGTATTTGATTAAAACACAGGAGCTATTCACTGAAAAAGGAATGCAGAGAAAGAAACCTTCCATGCTGCAAGAGGGCCAGAATGTCTGAAACAGTAAGTCTTGGAAGCCTCTAATTCCTCTAATTCAGTGATAATGTCCCCTTTGCACACGCGATTGCAGAAGGAGCTCGGGTAACCAACGAGTCAAGTGTTTGCAGATGCATCAGAATTAGCTACCATTTAAGAAACCTACCATCTTTCAGAATGAATTTCCTACATGTCACAATAAGTTCAATTGAAAAGAAAAGAAAGAAATTTTATGTTATTTCTTTGCTATACACATCCTCCCACCTGTATGTTGGATGTTTCAAGCTCCCAAATGCTCAGGGAATTTGCCAAAGCATATTATTAATGCCACCCCACCACCACAGGACAAAAAAAGGCAAGATTTGGAGCACTTCAAAACTGACTGACTAATTTAAAATTGCTTGAGTGTAGTTAATCAATATTTGTTTGCTTTTTCTAAGAGATGAAGAAAGCACGCTCTAGTGCTGATTTCATCATTTATATGTTAAGAACGCGTACAAAGGCAGTGTAGTGGCTCCAGTGATAGGCTTGGAGGCAGAAATATCTGGATCATGAATACTTGCGAACTGTAGTGTTGGGCAAGTCAGCCGACAGCTACGTCACAGTGTCCTCAGCTATGAAGCTGTGATAGGAATACAGCCGATTCGCAGAGTATACGGTGAGTATATGTAAAATAGCATGGTTCATAAAGGACGGTGAGAGCCCAGTCAGTGTCGCTGTTACCATGACTTCCTTCAAATTTCTCTCCTTCAATCTTTCTCTTTCCCTTAGTGTGGAGCAGGGGCTGTGTTACTGTCTAAAGTCAGTGTTGTAAACCCTGAAGCCTAATGAGGCCAAGAAGGTAATTTAGTCAAGAAGCATGGGTCCGAATTTTTTAAATTTTGTACATCAGTAATAAATGGTGACTATTACTTATGTCAGTGATCATTACTGTGGCACATAGGACAGGGCCTGCCCTATATACAGAGGGTAGAATAATGGGGCCACTATTGCTGTGTTTCCAGAAAAATATCACTTCTTTTAAAATGATGCATCTCTCAATTTTTATGCGTTGGCAATGCATTCAATATGATATAAGTTTATTTCTCTGTTTATTTAACAGCAGACAGACATAACAAGGGCAAATGAAACAGATGCTTAGGCTGAATTTAGTCCATAGGCAATTAGTTGGTAATCTCTGGATTAAAGGATATTAAAATAAAATAAACTCAAGATATCTCTGAAAAGTCACTCCAAAATGTGCTTGGACCCTGCTGACAAGGCAGTAAGTTGTTACACTTTTCCTTGCTACCTCTGGGTTTTGGTCAGTATTTATTCTCTTTTTATTATCCATCCATCATTGATTCTTCCATCCATCCATCCATCCATCCATCCATCCACCATCCATGCATTCCTCCATCATTATCAAGCCTCAATAGTGAATTACTGGGTGGTTTGAAGGATCCAAAGATGTACATGACAGAATCCTTCACCTCAAAGAACTTTCAGTGTCTAAGGGGTGTTGCAGTGGTGGTACCTATGAGTAACCTACAGACATGAGTAGAGAGTAGAGATAAAGTAGGTATGTCATGACAGTAGGAGTGGCATTAAAGAAGTACAACAAACCCTTCTGGCATGGATGCCTGGCCCTGCCTCTTCCCTTTCTCTCCTCCAATTCTTCCAGGTGTCTGATCCCACTTTCTTTCCCTACATCAGTCATTACTAATACCCTCTTCTTCCCAACAGAATCCAAGCTCAACAGTGCTCACTGTTCTTTGCAGAAGAAAGAAAATAGCAATGGTGCTAAATCCCAGCATTCATTATTTCTAGCTCCTCCACTGTCTTTAGGTAAACTTTTCATCAATTTACTTAACTAGGTTACTAAGTTTTTGGTTAATTTAAAAACTAGTAATATTTAAATTTGCACTTGTCTTTCGTTTATGGGATCTTAATATGAAGAATCAGCAAGACTGATTGGAAGAAAACCTGAAAACTTCCATACAGATGTGACTTCAGCAGCTGCATCTCTTTGTGACCCCATGTGGCATAATAAAAAAATACATATTTGGTCTTTGTCCAGGTTCCTGACGTACAGGTCCTAAGACCACTGGAATCTCTGAATGAGATGACTGGTGTCTGGGAGGCCTAGGTAACTTTAGGATGGGGGCCAGCCACCAGAAAAACGAAAGCGTAATTGAAAGATTAGAACTTTCAGCCCTCCTTCCCCCCACCTCCATGAAGAGAAAAGGAACTGGAGATTGAGTTAATATCTAATGAGCAATGATTTAATCAATAATGACTACGTAATGAAATCTCCATTAAAACCCCTAAATGATGGGGTTCAGAGAGCTTCTGGGTGGGTAAATGCATTCATATACCAGGAGGGTGATTCATCCTAACTCCAGGGAAACGGAAGTTCCTGTTCTTGGGACACTTCCAGACATCACCCTATGTACCTCTTCATCTATCTGGCTGTTCATTTTTATTCCTTACAATGTCCTCCATATAAACTAGTAATAGTAAGTAAAGCGATTTCCTGTTCTGTGAGCCATCCTAGCAAATCATTGAATCTGAGGAGTGGAGTCATGGGAACCCCCAATTTATAGTCAGTTAGTCAGAAATATAGGCAGTAACCTGGGGCTCAAGGCGGTGTCTGATGTGAGAATAGCCTTGTGGGACTAAATGCTTAAACCTGTGGAGTCTGACACTAATCCTGAGTAGTTAGTGTCAGAATTTAATTGGCTTTCAGGACACCCATTTGGTGTCCAGAAAACTGGAAAACTGATTGTTGGCATAGAACGCCCCATCTACACACATATTTGATGTTAAAAGTATTGTGAGTAAAAACAGTTCCTATTCTGGTACAACTTTAGTTGAGGGTCAGATGTGATATTGATGGAAACAATCTTTAAAACCTTTTCAAATTCTAAAAGCACATAACGCAACGTTCCGTAACTCTTTGGATTAATATATGAAGGTTTACCCATTTCAGCAGGTTGTATGATAGTAGATTGAGCACTACTTATCCACATGGCAATGCAAGGACCTGAGAAGAATAAGACATGAATGAAACCCCTGTCATCCAAGTGTTTATGCTGAGGTTGCTACCTTGCATTCATGTAGCCTGCCTACTCTACAAGGCATTTTCTCATGCACTATACCATTTGATCATTTAATTGCAAAAGGAAACCAAGGCTCAAAAAGGTAGAGAATTTGTTCAAGGCTTCTCAGTGTGTATGTGATGTCAGCAAGATGATGCAATGGGAGATCCCCAGCTCACATCCTCCCACACAAACAATAATCTGGCAGTCATCCATGGAAAAAAGTGTCATTGTGGGAGCCTTGGGACCCAGGAAAGAGGATGTAAAGCCCTGATGAAGCCCAAGACTGAGGAGAGCCACTTTGAGAAGGCAGGCCTGCACCCTGGTGGAAGGCTTGCCAAATCTGATTCCAGCTGCTGACTGAAAACCACTCCATCCTCCTATGGACTTAGATTTAGCCCCATTTGGCTGCAGTCTGTCCTGAAATCAGCCCCATCTGCCAATGGACCCAGAAGGAGCCACACTTGTCTATGCCCCCAGTTATAGGTCCACCAGACTTGGACGTAACTGTGGATCCTAAAGTGGCCCCATGACACAGCTCCAGCCCCACTCTACTGCAGCCACAGAGTCAGTCCTGCCCACTCACGGAACCAGAGAGAGGCACACCTTTCCATACTCTCAGTAATAGGCCGGACAATCTCTGTCCTGACTGTGGATTCTGAAGAAGCCCTGTGACTCAACCCCAGCCCCACTCTACTACAGTCAGTCCTGACCCAGAGGCACAGCACGTCTCCTGCCCTAAGTCCTAGATGGTGACTTGGTTCAATCCCAGCCTTGCTCTGCTGTTGTTTAGGGGCAACCTTGCCTACTCAAAAGACCTAGCAGGAAACATACCCAGCTATGACCCCAGTAGCATGCTTCCCAAATTGGACCAAACTGTAGATCCTAAAGCAGCCCTGTGACATTGCCCAGCCATGCTTTACCACAGTCTGGAGACAGTTCTGCTTGCCCAGAGACACAATGAGAGCCATGTCTGTCAGCACCCCTGGTTACAAGCCGACCAATCTCATGCCCAACTGTGGACTCTAAAGCAGTCCTGTGAGCTGGTTCCAGACTCATTTTGTCATGGTGCAGAGGTATGTCTGCTTGCCCAGGCACCCAGCAGGAGCCAACTTAGGGCTGCTGGCAGCCATACCTACCCATGCTCCTGCTAACAAGCCTGCCATTTGCAGACTTGACTGCAGAATCAGAAGCGGCCCCATGTCTTGGCTTTAGTCCTGCTCAAACATTGCCCAGAAAGCAGTCCTATTCCCCTGGGGATCAGACAGAAACCATGGCTGCTTGTGCCCTTATAACAGGTCTGGCAACTATGGACCCTACTGAAGAGCCAGCAGCAGCCACATGATCCAGCTTCAGTCAAGTTTGACTGCAATCCCAGAAGTAGTTCTGTCAGTTGTGAACCTAGCAGGAGAAGATATATACCTACCAAAAACAGTTGTAAAGTCAGGAGATGTTTGCTCCTTCAATTGCACAGACACTAATGCAAAACCACACAGATCATAAAGATTCAGACAAATACGACATCGCCAAAAAAAAAAACTAATAAAGCTCCAGTAATGACCCCAAAGAAATGGAGATCTACGAAATGCCTGAAAAAGAATTCAAAATAATTGCTTTAAGGAAACTCTCAGCAAGCTGCAAGAGACACAGATAGACAACTCAATGAAATCAGGAAATCTAAACTAAAAGCTCAACAAGAAAGAATTTATGAATGCAAAGATAGGTCATGTGAAATTATCACTCAGGGAAGAAAAAAAGAATAAAGGAGAGTGAAGAAGATTTATAGGACTTATGGGACACCACCAACCAAACCAATATACACATGGAGTTTCAGAATAAGAAGAGAGAGAGAAAGGAAAATAAACATTATTTAAATAAATAATGACTGGAAAATTTTTGAAACTTTGGGAAGTATATGCATATCTAGATGCCTGAAGCACAGAGGTTCCCCAGCAGGATCAATACAAAGAAGTTAATACCAAGACACATTATAATTAAATAATCAAAAGTCAAATAAATAAAGAATTTTGAAAGCAGCAAGAAAAAGGCAACTCATCACATTCAAGGGAACCTGCATAAGGCTACCAGTAAATTTGTCAGGAAAACTTTGCAGGCCATGAAAGACTAGGACAATATATTCAAAGTGAAGAAACCACCCCCAGCCTCTATCAATCAAAAATACTATACCCAGCAAAGGTATTCTTAGGAAATTAAGGAGAAACGAAGACTTTCTCAGGCAAACAGAAGCTAAGGAATTTTATCACAACTCAAAATGCCTTACAAAAAATGCTAAAGCTAGTTTTTAAAATTCAAACAAAAGGATGCTAATTAGTAACATAAAAACACATAAAAATGTAAAACTCAATTGGTAAGGATAAGTATATAGTAAAATTCAGAATAATACGGTAATGACAGTGTGTAAATCATTTTAAACTCTAGTATAAAAGCTAAAAGACAAAAGTATTTTAAAAACTATAGATACAATAACTTACCAATGAATATACAATATAAAAAGATGTAAATTGTGACAAAAATAACAAAATGTGACAAGGGGAAGAAGTAAAAGTGTAGTTTTTAGGTGTGATTAAAGTGTTCATCAGCTTAAAATTGACTCATCAAATTTTAAGTGTAAGCCTCATAGGTAGAACAAGGGAAAAATCTCTAGTATATTCACAAAAGAAAAAGGAATCAAAATATACAACTACAAAAAAAATCATCAAATCACAAAGAAAGCAATAGAGGAAGAAAGGAACAAAGAAACTACAGACTTTGCTCACTGTTTTCTGGCAGTGAGCAAAATGATAAGAGTAAGTTCTTACCTATCAACAGTTACGTTAAATGTGAATGGATTAAATTCTCCAATAAAAAGACAGAGTGGCTGAGTGTATTTTAAAAAAACAAGATCCAACAATATGTCGCCTGTAAGAATCTCACTTTAGCTTAAAGGACACACATAGGCTGAGAGTGAAGGGTTAGAAGATATTTCATGCAAATGGCAACAAAAAGAGAGAAAAGGTGGCCATACTTAGATGAAATAGACTTCACATCAAAAACTGTCACAAGAGATAAAGAAGATCATTATATAATGTTAAAGGGTCAATTCAACAGGAAAATATAACAATTTAAAAGTACATGCACCTAACATCAAAGCAAACTAAACAAAGCAAACATAAACAGAAATAAAATGAGAAACAGAAAGCAATACAATAGTAGGAAACATCAATACCCCACTTTCTATAATAGATAATTCTGACAGAAAACCGATAAGGAAACAGCAGAACTGAACAATAAACAAAGTGGACCTCACAGACATGTATGGAACTTTCTACTCAAGAGCAGAAAAATACACATTTTTCTCAAGCATACACAAAACACCCCTCAGAATAGATCATGTTAGGTCACAAAAGAAGTCTTAGGAAATTCAAGAAGATAAAATCATTTTAAGTACTTTTTCTGACCAAAATGGAATAAAACTAGAAATCAATAATAGTTAGAAAACTGGAAATTTTACAAATATATGGAAGCTAAAACACACACTCTTATACAACAATTGGATCGAAGAGGAAATCAAAAGATAGCTTTAAAACTATTTCAAGACAAATGAAAACAAAAACTCAACATATCAAAACTTACAGGATGCAAAAAAAAAGCAATGTGAAGTAGAAAATTTGTGGCAATAAAGAGCTACATTAAAAAAATGGAAAGACTTGAATAAGCAATCTAAGTTCATACCTCAAGGGACTAAAAAATAAAAGAATAAACAAAGCCCAAGGTTAGCAGGAAAAAAAGCAGAAGTAAATTAAAGAATAAGAAAACAATAGGGAGAGAGATCCAAGATGGCCGATTAACAACAGCTCAGGATTGTAGCTCCCAGTGAAAGCGCAGAGAGCCAGTGGACGCCGCACTTTCAGACGAATTTTTGTTGCCCACAGACTAGGAGATTCCCGGCGGAGGAGCCAC
>CAUYLG010039748.1:0-16514 GCA_963573385.1 Cacajao melanocephalus
CCCCCCCCCCCCCCCCCACCCCCCCCCCCCCCCCCCCCACCCCCCCCCACCACTTGACACACTTTCCCAACACGCCGCTCTTCCGAACTACCGCACACCGCCTGGGCGAAACAGCGAAACTCTGTCACAAAAAAAAAAAAAAAAAAAACCCAAAGGGTTTTTAAAAATACTTAGTTTTAAACTAAGTATCCAGTTTAAAGGCTTTCAACTAAGTATAATCTAAGTATAATGGGTGTCTGCTATTGTGATGAAGACTGTCAGTACTATAAGCGGGGATCTTAGGAGCCATTCATTCACTCTGTCTCTCACAGGCCTAACAGGGTCGGCACCTTATGCAAAGCCAAGTGGCACAGGATAAAGTCACACGCGGTACAGGACAAAATCTGTTCTTGGCCAGTAGCTGTGGCTGACATTACTTAGCACAATGGGCTGTGCCCTTGAACCCTGGCTTAGATTTCCAAATTTCAGGAGACCAAAACATTTTTATATCAACACCTGACATTTAAAAGTATTTATATAGGGTCTGAATAACAAAAGGCCTTATGATAACATCTTATCACTGGGCTTCCACCCATTCTGGGGAAAAGCAGGAATAAATAAAGTAATATACCATCTTATTTCCCTAACTGCACTGTGGACTCCAAGGGCAGAGGCACATCTTAAACCATTTTTTCTTCTTCAGCACTGGACACAGCGTTCACTTGCAATCAGAATCCAAACGTCCTTGCCAAATGAAGCCCCAACCTCATTTTAGTCTAGGCATGCAAGGGACACTTACATACCTTTATAAAAGAAAATAATGCTCCTGAAGCAGTGTCAACTGTGGCAAAGCACAACAGATGCGTGCTTTCTCAGATATCTTTATAAAATCTCGAGTCAGTAGCTGCGATTTGCCTCTGAAAAACTTCCTAATGGAACATCTCCCAGAACCAGTTATACCGAGGGCCCCGAGAGCTGCTACAACACCACTCTTCTTTCAACCCAAGTGTCTGCGGCCCATTCGTTTGGCACTCACCACATCCTGCCTCGTACCGCTAGTTTATCTTTTTATTGCCTTTGTTCTCCCACTACATTCCAAGCTCTCCAGTGGCAGGTTTGAGGAGTACAGCATTGTGGTTAAGAGCATGAGCTGTGGACTGAGGTTGTAAGTCCTGCCTTCCCCACACCTGTGATGTGACCCTGGATAATTAGCAAACTGAGTCATGTCTTCCACATCTGTAAGAAGGGGTAATGATTATCACTACAGGATTGCTCTCGAGTTAAAATAATTACCCAGTGCTTAGAAGAGCATCTGTTCTATAGCAAGCATTCAATAAATAAATAGTTTTTATTGTCACTTTTTGTGTCCCTACAAGTGCCTGGTAGTCTTCTGCTAAGAGCGATGCTTGATTGTATTTCCACTGGATAAAGGGGGAAAACGGTGGTCCTGGTCATATGTTTATTTTTATGTATTTGCCAATAACATGATTATTCAAAAATTTGAAGTTTAGAATATTAATTCTTTAACCTTTAGGATTTTAAAACATATCATTTCCTTAGTGCCTGGGGTTTTCAAAACCAAACCTTAGGATTTCAAAAGTAAAACTTCGGTGTGTGTTTTTCTTTCTTTCTTTCTCTTTTTTTGAGATGGAGTCTTGCTCTGTTGTCCAGGCTGGAGTGCAATAGCATGATCTCGGCTCACTGCAACCTCCGCCTCCCGAGTTCAAGCAATTCTCCTGCCTCAGCCTCCTGAGTAGCTGGAATTACAGGTATGTGCCACCATGCCTGGCTAATTTTTTATATTTTTAGTAGAGACGGGGTTTCACCATGTTGGTCAGGCTGGTCTCAAACTCCTGAAGTCGTGATCCACCCGCCTCGGCCTCCCAAAGTGTTGGAATTATAGGCGTGAGCCACCATGCCTGGCCTGGGTATATATTTTTCAAAAAACAGATTATTTCTTTCCAGGCACTTAAGATATGTTTCATTTTTCTTTTTAGGAGACATTCTTATAATGAATCAGGAAGCTGCTTAGGCAAATCATGGATAACTTTAATGGTGATCCATAGACCATCAGTTCTGTGATGTGTTCCTTGAAAAAAGTCTCCCATGATGAAAAATTCTGTATCGTTTCTTGAAGATTAAAAACAAGTGTCAGCATAATATAGACTCAGAAGAGTTCTGCAGGAAAACCTTTGTTTTACATTGTTTTTATTCAGTTGTAACCAAAGTCATTTGGCCATGAGATCTTTTCTTAGTGGAAGTCAATGCCAGTGACACCTCAGAGAAATGAGGAAGGCTTGGGAAAACCACTATATTAATTGATTTCTGAGAGGAAGAATTTAGATAATTTACAAATAAGTTAAAGAGCTTAGTACCTTAAAAGTTTATGTTGTTTAAATTTTAGGAATAGATTTCCATTATCATTTGCTAAAATTTAGACATCTTCCAGAAAGTTAAAAGTTACCCGAGTCACCTGGGTTCTCACCTCTTAAACTTGGGTAGGGATCAGAATCACCTGGAAAGTTCATAAAAAACAGATTGCTTCTCCACTCTCCTCTCATTCCTAGATGCTGATTTAGCAGGTCTGGGTGGGGCTCAGAATTATTTTTATTTACAACAAGTTCCCAGGAGATACTCATGTCCCATTTTGTGGAGCACTGTTACTTTCCCAGCTGTTTCTGCCCACCTTTTGTATGTTAGAGAAAAAAAGAGAGGAGAGCATGTGCGTGTGTGTGTATGTATGTGTGTCTGTCTCTGACCCTTCAAAGGGTGGAGCTGGAGCAGAACCATGACTTTGGAAGTTCACCAATGTAGGCTGATGCACAAATCTCAGGACTTATGTAACAGAGGAAGAGTGACACCATTTGTAACAAGACTACCTTGTATGCCCCTACCCCACAGGGCTCAGCCAGTGGTCAGGGTGGGGCAGCTCTCTGGGGCCTACTCACCCCTGTCTCCCGTAGGCTTGACACAACTGAGGCAGAGCTGCGTATACCTGTAGTTTGCTTAGACAATTATTCCTTTCCCATAGATGATGCAAAGGTACACCTTTGTTCAGTCCTAAATATTAGGTTTTTTGCTGCATTCATGCTTGGGGCAAGGAATGCATGCATATGTGGATTTAATTTCCCTGATCATTTTTCATTTATTTCATTGCTAAAGGCATGTCTTGCTCGCATTCTGTCACAGGCATCTTTAAGGGGAAAACAGCCCAACACTGAAAGACTTAAAAGGCAGCTAAGGCTTCCCTCTATCTGGCCAAGGGAAATTAGCCTGCGCAAGACTTCCAAAGAGCCAGCAGAGCTTCGGCTCTCTCCAGAAGGCACAACCAGTTCAGGCAAACTGACTAACATTCCTTTCCCCAACTGAAAAGTAAACCATCAAATCTCACAGATGACTGGATTACAGTCTCATTATTGAAAAGCTGGGCCTGACTCTCCGGAAGGGTGCCAAATAACTAGTCCCAAATGCACCAGGGTTTGATTTCAAGCTGAAGTCCCTGGTCATGTGCTTCCTTCCCTGGCTATTGAATTTCCAGAATTGCTTCTCTTGGGGTCACCTGAGAGGCAGGCACCAGAAGGCTCACATTTTACAACCTTGCAAAAAGACACCTCCACTCCAAGAATATTTTCAGTGAAACTCCCGTCACGTGGCTGAAGCAGAAAGGTCAGTTTACCTGACAATTTAGTAAACCTTCATGGACACTAATGTACGAAGGAGATTCTCCCATCATCTCACACACCTACTAGGACCTGAAAAACTGTGAACTGACTATTCAGGCTGCAGCTGACGAGGTCCAGTTGAGTTTCTTCTCTCTTACCAGAAAGGAATCAGAATCCAAATGACCTAGATAAAGCAGTTTTGCTTTAAGAAATGGGATTATGAACCCAGGAGGCAGAGGTTACAGTGTGCTGAGATTGTGCCACTGCACTCCAGCCCAGGTGAGAGAGAGAGAAAAAAAGAAAAAGATACTGGATATTTGGGGCCTGGCGCGGTGGCTCACACCTGTAATCCCAGTACTTTGGGAGGCCCAGATGGGCAGATCACCTGAGGTCGGGAGTTCAAGACCAGCCTGACCAACATGGTGAAACTGCATCTCTACTAAAAATACGGAAATTAGCAGGGTGTGGTGGCACATGCCTGTAATCTCCTCAGCTACTTGGGAGGCTGAGGCAGGAGAATTGCTTGAACCCAGAAGGCGGAGGTTGCAGTGAGCTGAGATTGCACCATTGCACTCCAGCCTGGGCAACAACAGCAAAACTCTGTCTTAAAAAAAAAAGTGGTGGGGGGGGTTTACATGGCAGAGACACAGAAACTTTCTCTTGGAAAGGAGAGCATACATAGCAAAAGTTGTTGCCTAATCTTTAAGATGAACAAATCATGAAGATGAATAATAGTTTTTTTAAAATGAGATAGTCATTTTACAAGCCATAATTCTACTTTCACCAGTAAGTACATTCTCTGTTTTGTGGCCAGTAGGTTTCCTCTATTTTTACTAAGTTTTCTTATTTAAAACATAATTTTCACAAGGTCGGTAAATGAAAGCTCTTCTACTGATTTTAAAGATACTAAGGCCCAGAGGAAAACACTAGCAAATCAACGCCAGAATGGGAAATGTACCCACTTATCACATAGACCTAGCCTGCCTGCTTCCGTTACATCCTTCCCTCTCCTCCTCTAGACTTCCTGTGCCCACTGAACAAAGTGTACCCTCAATGGCCTGGCACTGAAGGCTTTTCACAATCTGGTAAAACCAGATCTCTCTGTGACTCTCCAGTTAAGACTTTCCCGAGGGCACCTCCCAGAGCCGTGCAGCTTCATGTTATCTTTATTGTCCTTTAGCTAGGATGATAATTTCCTCTCTAAATACCACCTGTCAACAAGGACCCCCAGGCCTGTGAAAAGAGCTGGGACAGGGGCCACACAGGCCTGGCTTCAATTCCCAGTTCTTTCCTCACTCGAGGTATGCCTTTGGGCAAGTCACTTAACCTTTCTGAGTCTGAGGTTCGTCAACTGTGAAATGGAGATGATGCTTAGCCCCATAGGTTTTTTATTGCAAGGATAAAATTAAGAATACTTACATAATATGCCTAAGAGTGCTCAGCACTCAGCACATTCCGTAGATGGCCACTAGAGCTAATCGTTTCTGTAAACCCTTCCCTAATGACCAGTTCCTACCGATCTTGCCCTCTTCTGACAACTGAAAAGGTTATACCACTACTTTCTGCTCTTTTGTTTCTTCACTTTATGTACCACATGTGCCCAAATAGTCTGCAAGTGGCAGGACAGTACCAGCTGTTCTGTGTCCACTCCCCACTCTGCATCACCGGTCACTCAGTGTTGGGCCGATTATCCTCCTTTCTGTTGGAAACTTAAATTTGCCTTGTGGAACAGAGAAAGTGCTATACCCTAAGATTCAGGTAATGGGGTTCTCTTCTGCCATGGACCTTGCCTCAAAGCTACATGGGACTCCAGGATCTGCTGCAATGCCAAGAAGTTTACTGACGCTTTACCTAGGCATTGCTATTTACTAAAAGCAAGGGCAATTTAAATACTTTATATCTCTTACATGGGATTTTCTTTTTTCTGACATTCTCTTCTATCCTTTCCCTTTTTTGGCCTCAGTAATATAACTTCAGTTTTAGAATGCAAGTTGGGGGATGAATATAATTTCACCTGCAGAAATGAGCTGCCTGTCCGGCACAGGGGCCATAAAGTTTTAATGTAAAAGTTGAAATAGTTAATCTTTCCAGCTTTCAGGCCATTCTGTCTCTGTCATGGTGACTTGACTCTGACACTGCTGCCCAAAAACAGCCATGGAAAATACATAAACAAGTGGGTGGAAAACTTCATTTCTCACTATGGGCAGGGGGCTGGATGTGGATATTTGCTGTGATCTGCTCAGCTCTGGTCTAGCCTACCACTTCTGAGAACACAGTCTGTAATTAGAATTATGTAAGACAAGACTTCCCTATATTGACAACAGTATTTATAGTTCTCTAAGGAATCGAATGAAGTCTGATTTTCTGAGTCACAATGGAAATATTAAGGTGGGTGGTTGTGAAAAAAAAAATCCCAACATAAGAAAATACAGGCATTCTAAAGATTAACGTGTGTGCAAAAGAATACACTGTGTTTTTCTACGCAAGAAACATGAAATGAGAAAAGCAGCATGATGGGGAAGTGGCCGCTACCCGGAACCTCTCGCCGATGCGCCACATTTCCAGTTCGCCTGGGTTTAGAGACAACTGCCCTTTTCCAAGAGCCAGTGGCCCCACATGGAAACATCACCCTCCCTTTTTGCTATCTATGAATCAACAGAAAGATTCCTCCTGTGACCCTCTGACTCCTGAGGAGGACAATGCAGCGCTCCAGGCTGTTTTCTCCAGCACGTTCATGGTGGGTGGATGAGATTCCCTCTCCATCCCAGCACAGTGGTGGGCTTGTTCAGGCTTGGCACCGTCGGCCAGCAGCCCCAACCCGTCTGGACAATAGGAACATTCAACAATCTGTAAGTTGGAGGCTCAACTCATTTGTCTTTTACATAACTACATTCTTTTTCTTCCATAAGGAGAATACTTAGCTATGACTTAAATCTTTCTATAAGCATATTGTTAGCTAATTGGCACCAGAAAGTCTAAATTTCTGTCCTCTAACAAAGCAATTCAACTGAAAACACATTTGTCAAGTAATTACATAATTGGAGAAAAGAGTTGATGTTCTTTTCACATAGTTCCATCTAATTCTGAATGACACCTCTTCTTGTCCCTGCTGATCTCGGGCCCATCCCTTCAGAAAGCCCCTGTCTTCCTGTTTCTATTCGTGAATGCATTCTAGCACAAACAGAACCCTAAGCCTTGTCTGCCTCTGCATCTTGGCCCCTGCCTTCACAGGCCACACTGGTCCTGCTCCTGGTGTCACCCTGTATGCACCAGGCGCTCTAGCTGGCCATGAATCAATCCCCCATTGTCCACTCAAATCAATTCTCACTCTCTCTGGGTGCTTTGTAGGTTAGGAGCTTTTTTCAAAGAGTGTCAAAAGCAATGAGGATCCAACACATTCTCTGTTTGAGAGACTGCCTTAAGCATTGCGGGACATTTATTATCCTTGGCTCCTGCATACCAAGTGGCTATAGTGATGGCCCTATCATCGTGGTGACCCAAAATACTCCCCTATTCCCATATTTCCAAATGTCTCCACCCCAGCTCAGCCACTGTGGGCACAAAGGAGAGATAGCCTCTACCTTAATACCCCAAAGAAAGATGCCCGAACATTTTATAACTTTTTGTTTGTTTTTTGAGACAGAGTCTTGCTCTGTCACCGAGACAGGAGTGTAGTGGTGTGATCTCAGCTGACTGCAACCTCCGCCTCCTGGATTCAAGCGATTCTCATGACTCAGCCTCCCAAGTAGCTGGGATTACAGGTGTGCGCCACCTCGCTTGATTAATTTTTGTATTTTTTAGTAGAGACAGGGTTTTACCATTTTGGCCAGGCTGGTCTCGAACTCCTGACCTCAAATGATCCATCTACCTTGGCCTACCAAAGTGCTGGGATTACAGGCGTGAGCCACTGTGCCTGGCCAACATTTTATAACTTTAAACTGCCAAAGTTTGCAACGAGGCCAGCTGCCTTCACCCCAGATTTTAACCCTTTCGGGAAAGGGGCTTTCTGGTCTTCCATTAAAAAAAAAAAAAAAAAAAACAAAACTCTAAAGATAAGGCTGGAGAGATGACAGTCTAGAGAGAAAACAAGGGGAAAATGGACACCTAGATCTACAACCTGAAAATATCTCTCAGGGTATTTTCACTTGTGCTCACATCCTTCAAGAAGCTTCTTTAATACCTCCAGAGGGCTTGAAACTAACTTTTTCTTGCTGGTGTGAGCTGACTGGGTATCAATGGGTATTAATATTAGGGTCACGAATATGGATGATGTATACATATAAATGCAGACAGGATTGGAAAGATTCCTATGAAGCTGAGTAAAGAGAGAAGTATACCGGGTGAGGGAGACGGGTAGGGACTTTGTTTTCTTCTAATACAGAAGTACCAATTGCTTGAAGTGAATGCGGGCAGCCTGGCTCCAGGACCTATGCTCTTTGCTATGGGATCTCGTCATCTGTCTGCATCCCTGTTGCCCTTATGCCACTGGGATCAGCCAGCACAATGGGCAAGCCATAAAGTCAGGTGAGCTTTGTAGTTCCTCCATTAACTAAATTTCTGTGATTGTCTTACAGAAAAAAAGGAAATGCCAAAGGGAGGAGCAAAAAGGAACAGACATATCCAGTTTCAATACATTCTCCCGTTTCTGTTTTTTATCGCTTGTTTGCTTTTCCTGATGAAAAGTTTCTTACGTAATGAGCTGACCTTTCTTCTGGATAACATGAACAAAGAAGTTGGCGAACAATGATGCCATGAATCTCACTCTTTACAAAGTTTCTAAAACAGGATCTAACTTTTGACCCAAACAAGTTGACAAGGTTCCTATAAGCCACAATTTCTCTGGCAGATTTAGAGGCGAAAGTTTAAAGAAAAGATAAAAGGGTAAGGAGTCAAGTTCTAAGGACCACATGAACAATTCTCTGATTGAGTCTGGGTAGCAGTCCTTTCCTGCTAACACAGCTAAGATGGAGCCAAAGGTCAGAAGGCTTCGGCAGAGACAGCTATTTTGCCAATGACACATGCTGACAGAATCAGGGTATGAGCCACCATAGAGCCTTTATCTGGAAACAATCAAGCCTTGGGGCATTACAAGTTTGAGGAATTTAACAGAATAGTGATTAGAGCCCTGGAAAAAACAGATTTTAAGCAGTTTTACTTGTAAGAGACATCTTGGAGCAACTGGTCCACTGGATTTCAATACCTTATGATGGAAGTGGGGATGTCAGATCTCATTAAGAACCAACATTTGAAGAATGAAGAATGAAAGTATCTGTTTATTGACATAGCAAACCTCATCCCCTCAGTGAAACAAACCTTAATCTGATGTAAGAGGTCCATACACACCCTGCTGGCTAAACCTCAACTTAAAAAAACAGATCATATCTAATTTGTTCTGGTCTTGCCCACTGAGCCTTTTCTGCTGTTAAGGAACAGATGGGTTTACACTCTGAAGGGACACAGTCTCCAGGTTCCTGACCTTCTATAGGAGATACTGAATGAGTTGCTAAGTTAAAGATCTGTATTATTTCTTGCTATAGTTGTATACAAAAAAAAGAAAAAGGTCCTTTTAAAATGTGAGACTCCAACAGGGACCTATAATTTCAGATGTGCAACAAATATACCAAAGAACACATAAGAAACTACAGAAAATATGTATCCATAATGATAAATTAAAAACACAGAAAATCAAGTGGGAAAGAAAGAATATAAAAACAGAGTTGGCCGGGCACAGTGGCTCACGCCTGTAATCCCAGCACTTTGGGAGGCCGAGGCGGGCGGATCATGAGGTCAAGAGATCGAGACCATCCTGGCCAACATGGTTAAACCCCATCTTTACTAAAAATACAAAAAAATTAGCCGGGCATGGTGGCGCGCGCCTATAGTCCCAGCCACTCGGGAGGCTGAGGCAGGAGAATTGCTTGAATTCGGGAGGCGGAGGTTGCAGTGAGCCGAGGTCGCGCCACTGCACTCCAGCCTGGCGCCTGGTGACCGAGTGAGACTCTGTCTCGGAAAAAAAAAAAACACAGGGTTGCAGCAACCTATTCAAACTTTTCTATAAATGCTTGGACTTTAAGATCTGAAAAATAATTTGCCAGGTGAAGAAAAATTGCAATAGCATAAAAATTAAGCAATGCTTATGAGTCACATAATTTTAACAAGCTTTTGCTCTTCAATGTCATTTCCCTCCGTCTTTTTTAAAATCATAAGCCTAGGTGAAAATCTGGGTTTTATTCACATTTAACTGACTCGGAGCCCCTACCACACGTACCTTTTGTTGTGCACGAAGGCTCTATGACATTGCCCTCCAGTTTTCACTGGTGGGGATGTGATCTTATGCACATATGCCAAGAGCTTAAACTGCTAGCAGAGTCTACTTGATCCACTCAATCCAGTGATCTTACCATTTACCTCTGCTTGTGCCATTAAGGAAGTTGGCTACAAAATACTGTTCAGAGGGGGTAAAAAGTCACTTTGTCAAACATATGGTTCATATGGTCCCACTTTGGTTAGAAGTATTTTTAAAAGCATCTCTGTATTTTTGTGTGTGTGTGTGTGTGTGTGTGTGTGTGTGTGTGTGTACGCGTGCGCGCCTATGGACATACAGAAACAAACTTCACCCCAGGGTGTGGGGCTGGGAGAGTATGCACATCCACTCTTGACTACCTATACTTATAGGCAGGGCTAGATTTGTTAGATTGTTTTTTTAAACAATCAGTGTTAATTTCTTTTGCAATGAAATACAGGTTTTTCTAGACACATTAATTTGTACTGTGTTTTATAATTTACAGAAGGCCCCTGCAGAATCCCCATTCCCTCCACCCTGATCAAGTCAACACGAGAACGCCCGCACCTCACCTCGGCACTCCACGTCAGGGTCTCCCCAGAAAAGCTCCTGGCACTCGCTGCAGGTGCGGCCTCCAAACCCAGGCATGCAGTGGCACTGCCCCGTGAACTGCGGCCAGAACACAGACCTTGGTCAAGCAGGCTTCAGGCCAGAAGCCAGCTGTCCTTTTTTTTTTCTAGTGGCCAGTTAGATGTGGGAATGAACTGTTTACCTGAGAAGGTCTCCACTCACTAGGAAAAGGGTCTTCCACTTTGATTGTAGGTGTCGAGAACCCCATGCCAGCATCTAACTGCTCTTTTGCAACAGGGCTTGGAAAGCTCTGCGGTATGTTGTGATTTATTTCCATATTTCTTCACTTTTATCCTCACAGATCAGCCACAGTCCTGGGCTACCTCTGACTCGCCATGACTTAGGGAATATGTCCTCCTTAGCATGTGTCCGGAAACAACAGCACTTTTTACAATGCTGAATATGGCTAATGGGTTCTTTTCAAGCTGAGAAGCTAAGGAAAAAGTCTGCTTCAGCGGCCAGGTACTGAAGAGAAATAGCACACCCTTGTCCATTCTTATGTGAGTCTGTATCTGCAGCTGGGGCCCTCTGCTGAAATGCAATGGATGTGTGTGATGGGGACTCTGTGCATGGTTATGTAGACCCAGCCAAGGGGTACCAATGAGGGCTGAGATCCAGGCCACACTGTGTTTGCCAAGCTGTGTGACCTGGTGCCTTGCTCTAACTGGGCCAAAGCCACCACAGGCTGACTCCTGGGCTCATAAAGGCATCATCCCGAGCAGCGGCCCCTCACCTCATTGCAAGATGGCCCGAAGGAATGGGCAGCGTTGCAGTTGCATGGGCCACACCCAGTGCCGCTGGCCAGCTGCCAGGTGTTAGGCGCACAGTGGTCGCAGTTTTGTCCGATCACATTAGGAAGACATAAGCACTGACCAGTGGCTTTGTCACACTGGCAGTCGGAGCCATTACAGTGCTCTTGCACAGTGCCCAGGTAATTACAGACACACTCTGAAAAAGAACATCGCAGTTACTTATTGTCACACTCCCAAATACACAGGCATGCAGACGTCAGCCACATCTCAACACTAAGTAAGATATTCCCACTTCAGATCTTACCTTGAAATGCAAAGAAGGAAAGAAATGGAGGTGATTCAAAAAGAAAGCTAAAATTATTGTTGTTTAGAAGTTCTTATGATGTCTTACACAGTCCTGACATTTCCCAGATACACACAATGACACATTTCACCTAAAAGTATGTTCAAAAGACACAGATTTGACAAGATGCTGGTGAGTCATTTTCAAATTTAAGATTTAACTGGAAATAATAATGAAAATATGCCAGTGGGAATTGAGATATCTAATAATTTCAAACTCTTGGCAGGGAACAGTAGTAATAAACATGTCGGACATAGCAGGTAAAAGCCCTTTAAGCTACTAAGGCTTTTAAGGAATCCAGTCCTGCTGGTCCCTAGCATTCCACACGTTTTCATAAACAAAGCCAGAAGCCTGGGGGCTGTGCAGCTGCAGCAGGAGGAAATGCTAGCTGATCTCTTGATAAGAGAGAAATAAAGAGGTCCAAGAAAGATGTTAGAGATGCTACTTATTTCTCTTCCTTAAGTTGGAAGCCTATATTCCATCAGTGCCACTAGAAAAGGTGTGGACCAGAGTGGGTATTTAGGACTTCGAACTCTGTCCAGCCAGCAAGTTCATGGGAAGAATGTACTATCAATACACTTCACTGGATGCCATTTATCATGGGGACAGCTACGTGGTTTTTCTTTCTTGTTATCTCTCCCAGGCACCGAGTCACATCTTAAGACCTTAGTCCTGCCAGAAAATGTGGTTGTAAAGAAAAAAAAGTGGCCGAGCACAATGGCTCATGCCTGTAATCCCAGCACTTTGGGAGGCCAAGGTGGGTGGATCACCTGAGGTCAGAAGTTTGAGGCCAGCCTGACCAACATGGTAAAACCCCGTCTCTACTAAAAATACAAAAATTACCTGGGCGTGGTGGCGGGCGCCTATAATCCCAGCTACTCAGGAGGCTGAGGCAGGAGAATTGCTTGAACCCAGGAGGCGGAGGTTGCAGTGAGCTGAGATCATGCCACTGCGCTCCAGCATGGATGACAGAGTCAGACTCTGTCTCAAAAAAAAAAAAAAAAACAAAAGAAAAAGAAAAAAAAATTCACCTTTCTTTAGTTGAAAGTGAAATTTTACCTCTCTGAACAAATGTTTTCCAAGTAAAATAAATACAAGAACAACAAAATCTTGTGATAATGGAAAAAAACAAAATAAAACATGGAAGTCATTCTAAGGAGCGGAAGAATAAATGTGCATCTTACTTCGACAGTCCTGCCGGAGGGCATCACCATAGTATCCAAACCTGCAGAACTGACAATGTTCCCCTTCCGTGTGGTACAGGCACTTGAGGCACCTCCCTGTCTCCTTGTCACAGGCTTCTGGGTCTGTCGTGTCAATGTTGTTGTGACACTGGCAAGGCTGACATGACCCCCCCACTTCCAATGGATTGCCAAAGAATCCTGAGGCACAGTCGTCACATCTGGAACCTGTCACCCGATAAAACAAAGCACAAGATGTTTAGCTTATTAACTGAAAGCTCACCAGTGCACCGACATTCATGCCTGAAGAGAGCTGATCATGGCAGTGCTTCACCTTCTCTGCGTATTTAAAGAGCCCGGGTTGATCGCATCTGAAGGGGAAAGAATAGGCTTTGAGTTGTGAAGGGAAGGAAGTATTGCTTTCAATGGCAAAACCGGCACTAACTTTCGCACCAGCCTAATATTTTGTAGTCTCTCACAGTGCTGCAGCTGCCTCGGAGGCCATAGCAGGCATGGACAATAATGAGAAGGGTCCTAGCACATGAGACTTCAGCTTCTGAGCACACAGGAGTGGAGCAGGTTGGGAGCAAACAAACAATGTAAAGTGTAGCTTCACATTAAAATCCTAATCCAAGGATTACATTTTTTTTTTTTTTTAAAGAGATGAGGTCTTGCTTTATCACCCAGGTTGGAATGCAGTGGCATGATAATAGCTCACTGCAGCCTCCAATTCCTGGGCTCAAGGAATTCTCCCACATCAGCTTTCCCAGCAGCTGGGACTACAGGTTTGCACCACTGCGTCTGGCTAATTTTGTAAATTTTTTTTGTGTGTGTGTAGAGATGATGTCTTGCCATCTTGCCCAGGCTGGTCTCAAACTCTTGGGCTCAAGCAATCCTCTTGCCTCAGCCTCCCAAAGTGCTGGGACTACAGGCATGAGCCACCGCACCGGGCCTAATTCAAGAATTAAATAAACTGAAAAGTGACCATTCTTCTGTGAGCAACCTGAAAAATGGGATCTTTAATGATGACCAATTTCCCTAAGAAATCCTGAAATTATATGCCAAAAATATTTACTGAGCTATGTATAAGCATAGTTAGTATTTGTAACAGTGGCTTCAAGGATGAAGTAAGGGGGAGTTTTTTTTACAACCCAGCTAGATTAATTGAATCTTGACAGATAATAGGAGTATCATAGTAGTGAAGAATGTATTCAGCCATCTGGTGACTCCCTGGATGATATTCTTTCCTTTCTTCTGCCCACCATTTGGTCACCTCATAGCTTTGAGATACTTTTGCTGGAATTGGATAAAGAAAGGGAGAAGTAAAATGTAAGTTGATCTTTCTCATGTTTAATAACAGAATAGCATTCCACAGGGTTTTCTTTATAGATTTCCACGAGCTTGCTCTTCTGCTTTGTGTTATAACATTCTTATCAGAGACTCAAGAATTGACTCTATCCCATGTGCCAAATAGGAAAAGGGCATCTTTTCTAACTTTGATTGTTAATTGAAGATTATAAAAGTGGACTTAACTGGTTCACTCTGCATCTTTTTTCATTAACAATGAACTCATAAAGACATATTTTCCTCCCTCTTTGCCTCCCAAAGTCTGCACACAACTTACCAACGTATCCAGGATCACAAACACAGGCAAGCTGTAAAGTAACAGGATCTTGGTAGCAGCTCCTGGCAAACTGGCGTCCACTGCCAGGACCATCTGGGCAAGGGCAAGGGCGGCAGTGATCTCCCGACCCAATGATGGGGTCGCCGTAGTAACCAGCCAAGCACCTGCACCAGTCACAGAAGAGAACAGGCCATGACCACACAACTCTAAGAAACCTATTCCAAAGAAAGTCTTGAGAACTGTTCTCTTTGGGCACATTCTTCCCCACTCCTCATGTTTGCTTTTTCATTTCTTTTTTTTTTTTTTGAGACCGAGTCTCACTGTAGTACAGTGGCACGATCTCAGTTCACTGCAGCCTCTATATTCTGGGTTCAAGTGATTCTCCTGCCTCAGCCTCCCAGGTATCTGGGATTATAGGGGTGCACCATCACACTTGGGTAATTTGTTTTTTAAAGGAGTCTTGCTCTGTTGCCAAGACTGGAATGCAGTGGCATGACCTTGGCTCACTGAAACCTCTGCCTCCCGGGTTCAAGCGATTCTCCTGCCTCAGCCTCCCGAGTAGCTGGGATTACAGGCATGTGCCACCATGCCTGGCTAAACTTTGTATTTTTAGTAGAGTTGGGGTTTCACCATGTTGGCCAGGCTGATCTTGAACTCCTGACCTCAGGTGATCCACCCGCCTTGGCCTCCCAAAGTGCTGGGATTACAGGCGTGAGCCACCAAGCCTGGCCTAATTTTTGTATTTTTAGTAGAGACGGGGTTTCATCATGTTGGTTAAGCTGGTCTCAAACTCCTGACCTCAGGTGATCTGCCCGCCTCTCTTCATGTTTTCATGTGGAAGATGTATTATGGTAGCAGTGGTTCTCAAACTTTAGCTTCAATCAGAATCACCTGGAGGGCCTATGAACACAGATGGCTGGGCTCCTCCCACCGAGTTTCTGATTCAGTAGGTCCCTCATGATACTGATGCTGCCGATCTGGGGATCTTATTTGCAGGACCACTGCATTAGAGTGACACCCATGGCCTCAACTGGCCCCTGACTCACTGCTCCCCAGAGGAGGGCCACTTCTCCCCATGTGCAGCTGACAGTTCATCAGCTGCCTGCCTACCCAGAGCACTTGGTTGTGCCCCCTCCTTGTGTTACGGGGTCTGTCCTCCTGGGGATGGCTTATACCTGTTGGCCTCTGGCCATGCCTAGGAGAGGTAATGTGCTGCCAAGCCCACAGTGGCCATAGGTCTAAAGCCATGTCCTACAACCCAGTTTTTCCCAGTACTGGAGCTAAGGGGGTGACAGGGGTGTTCTCCAACTGTGTAGCCCCTGTGTTTGTCTCTCAGGTGGCTCCAAACTCAGGCAGGGATGAGGCATGTTACTTATTAATTCACACATCCAACATGTCAATCCCACCCTTTAAAGATAACACACACATGGAGGTCAAAGGGTCTGCAAAGTTTATACAACTAGTTAAATAATGAGCCAGAGTTTGAACTCACTGTCCTTTTAGAAATACATTATTTTACTATTTTAGCCTGCTTGTCAAGGTGAATGGTAGTTAGGTTACTTTTTTATTTCCTGTAACATAACATCTTGAAGGAACTTTGGAGACAATCTAATCCAACCTAGTTATTCTACTTATGAAAAGCTGGATATTCTGGCTAGCTGTGGGGGCTCACGCCTGTAATCTCAGCACTTTGGGAGGCTGAGGTGGGTGGATCACCGGAGGTCGGGAGTTCGAGACCAGCCTGGCCAACATGGTGAAACGCCATCTCTATTAAAAACACAAAAAATTAGCCAGGCATGGTGGTCTTTGCCTGTAATCCCAGCTACACAGGAGGCTGAGGCAGGATAATCACTTGAACCTGTGAGGTAGAGGTCATAGTAAGCTGAGATCACACCAATGTACTCCAGCCTAAGTGACAGAATGAGACTCCATCTCAAAAAAAAAAAAAAAAAAAAAAAAAAAGAAAAAAAAAAAAAAAAATAAAAAAAAAAAAACAAAAAAACCCAGTAATCCCACCCCCACAGGCGGCCCCGGCCGGGGAACCACCGAAAACCACGGGG